>VWZW01006492.1:597756-852318 GCA_013397115.1 Edolisoma coerulescens
TGCCATCCTAAGAGGGAATAGCTGCTGAAATGGTGGTGAAATTCTGAGAAAGCTTATGTCCTTCCTTCATCACATACAGGAGTGAAGGAGTCTGTTAGGGGACTTGGCTGGGCTGTAATTTATTGTGCCACTTTCCTTCTAAAGCAACAAATCTTGAGGAATTTGGAAAGGCAGAGAGCAGAATAGAAGAGAGGTGGTTTCTAAAGAATGAATAGATTCGTTTAGAATAAAGGAAGCTGTACCTCTGTTTGTACACAAGTATTTCTTATATCTGCATGTCCTGAATTTCCATGTAGGCGTGAACTTTAATCACGGTAATACGCAGTTGTAAAAGTTACCTCAGTTGTCATTCTGTGTAATTGGAAATTGAATTTAGTCTGTACTTAATCTACAGGGGTGTAGGGCCCATACTTCATGACACTGTGCATGTTATTTTTGTTAGTGTTTTGGATATACACAAGAACGTTTATGGGTTCATCCCATACACAAGAAAGCTCATGGATTCATTCATATGAGCTTTAAATACTGGACTCTTTCGTTTCAGCACCTCTAAGTTATCAGATTGTTCTGAAAAAATTATAATTTCTGTGACATCTTTCCAGAACCTGAAAAGGATGAACCTGCTTATACATATTCCCTTCTATGTCCAAAATGTATTTTACTGCAATGATGGTTGAGGGAGGGCCAAAAGTATTTTGTTTGTTTGTTTTACAAATAACAGGACATGATCTTACTTTGAAGTTTGTATTTTTGTTTTTTGTAAATTAGTCTGCATGATTTGTGAGTAAGAAAAATAAGTTAATTTCTGCAAACATATGCTAATGAAAATTATGGGGATATTTAATATTGTTTTGAGTATTTAAAGTCAGTTAAGTATTGAAATGACCAGTAACCAAAGGGAATGGACGCTGATAATTAAACAAAAGTGATGCTGATCTAATGAAATCTATATTTTGTCATGTTGAAAGACCATGGCTTACGAAAAACTTACTTTCACTCTTTCCTAACTTCATAGCGTTTTGGGTTTTTTTTCTGACTGAAAAAGATCACAAGCTAAAATGTACCTTGGGGAACCTTTTTTTTTCCGGACCACTTAATTACTTGAAAAGATAATCTGAATAACATTTGATCAAATTTTTCATTAGAACTCCCTTTTAATTTTTCATTAGCTTTATAATTAACTGAATTTGTACAGTCATCAGTCTGTTTACAGCATCTTGCTTTGTAAAGTGCTGTACCATAACCCCGTCTCTCTCTCTCTTTGCTTTCCAGATTGTCACACAGAGTAGGGTAAAGTGAGCATCCTTGTCTTGATGACTGGGACATCCATTTCTCTATAACATGAGACTAATAGATGTATTTCCTTAGGTAAAAGGAAAATGGGCTTCCCACTCCAAGTCTTATTTGAATTTTCATTTCATTTGATTAAGGTGGGGAGGAGTGCAAATTAAACAAAAGAATTGAAAATGAAATTAGAAAGATGTGTTGCTGAAACTCCACTGACAAGAGAACCTGACATGATTTCACCACGAATAATGCTTTCAGACTTTATAGGGCAGGCTGCAGTTTGAATGGATGATATCTTAGGTTTTGTAAAGCTAAAAGACTTATCTGTTTTTTTTAAAGGCAGTCAGATAAGAGAATCTAAAGTTATGTCAAACAAATTACATTTTAGTTATTAGTGGCTAGTTTGTAAATATCAAAGACCCACTTATTGTAGTGCTTGGAGCTGCATTTGCATGCTGATGAAATGCAAGTGGATGGCTGTGAACTGTAGGGTTATCTCTAGTGGAGCAGTGGGGAGCTCCAGAATCAGAGAGTTGAGCATCTGACCGACTCAAGAGCCCAAGCTGCAGACCTCTTCTATTCACTTTCTTCACAACAATTAAAATATGCAAAGTGATAATTTTCCTTAAGTAGCCTTAAATGTGCGATCTATTTAAATGTGAAGAAAATTGCCTGAAGCTTCTGGTGTGAGGGACAAAAAAGAATAAATTATGCAAATAGCAGAAAAGGACTCTACCACTTGAACGCCTAATTTTCCTGTAATAAGCATACTGTTTCATTTAATTTTTTGCCTCTTATTAAAAGTGACAGTTCTTTTGCACTGTCTGATGGTTATATCTGACACAAGCTAGGGAAATGACTGCTAGACTAAATGCTAAAGCATTTTGGTAGCTTTTTTAGATGATGGTTACATTCACAAAGTAATTATGCACTGAAGAGTCGAGAAATAAGGTTTAATTACACAGTAATCGCTTCTGATGGACACGGCAGAAGTGTGAACACCACCAGACTGCAATCCATCAATGACAAACCCCTGGCCACTTTTAATTCCTCCTCATTTGCATCATAACCTCCGCACCAAGTTGCACAAATGCTGTTAAATGTTAATAGGAGCTGTCTCTCCACTCAAAATGAATGCTTAAGCTGTTTCATTTTTTTTTCTCCTCCACCTCAGACCTTCAAAACCAGCTCCTCTCTGAGAGCAGGCATTAAGCACAGAGCATGGTGCGTGGTCACTGTTGTGCTAATTGGGAGCAACACTTAAAGTTTTATCTCTCAAGCGCTAATAATGCACAGTGCTGACAAACCAGTGAATAAGTAATGCACTTGGATGAGGAGGGGGGGCAGCCCGGCATGCCTGGAATGAAAAATGCAGTTGGGACTGTTGTTCAGTGACTAGCTATTTGATTAGGCCCTGTAGTCATATTTAATCCAGACCCTTGGGGAGCATAGACAAAATTACATCTTCATCTCATCAAACATTCAGCCATATTTAAGCATTCAGCTGATCAAGCTTTTATTGTTTCTCTTGCAGCTACACAGACACAATGATGTCCTGTGTTCTTCACTCCCTAACCCTGCAAAGCTAAGCCTAAACTAGCTGTGCTCCTTTTTTTTCCCTCTGTTTTTTTTATCTTCTCAGACACAGGGAGTACAGTGCAGCTCTCATACCCTGCTCTGGCTACTGTGCCATGGTTAGAGATTCACATCGGCTTTGCCACCCTTGCTTGTTTCTCTTTTCTGCTATTTTTTTTTTTTTTTTTTTTTTTTTTTTTTTTTTTTTTTTTTTTTTTTTTTTTTTTTGTGCCAGCTACTCAGAGCTCTGGTCGTTTTCTAGGACAGGTCTAAATCATTAAACTGCACAGTGTTCTTTTTCTGTTAAGCAGCAGGTATCATTTTTGTCCTGACAAGAGGAGGCTCCACCTGCCGACTGCCCACCAACGCATCCAGCTGTCTGCTTTGCGGAACAGGCAAGGTAATTTGTAAGCAGTCTGGGAAGTTTAACAGTAGACTCTAAGAAGTGACAAAAAAAGAGCCTTTTTCTGCATGAAGATTGAGAATTATCAACACCTTTCAGTGCATAATAGTTAAGCCTTTATCACTTCAGGAACTGCTGATAAGGTTAAGAACACCAGACAAACTGCTCATTAGTGGAAAGGTTTGCCTTTTACATTAAAGACTGCTGGGTACTGAAGTTCCTCCAGTGAGCAATACATCCCTGGCATTTGAGAAGAACGAGGTAATCATTGTACATAAATGAATATGGAAAAGAAAACCTGGCAGGTTCTGATGATATTAGCAAGGTTTCCCTCCACCTTCCTCACCTGAATTGTAGGCGCCTGAAATTGCAAACAGCAGCAGTTCAGGAGACTGTCAGTGGACAAAATGCTCTCCACGACACAGGCTAAGGCCATGGACCAAGGTTGCCTTCTGGACCTGTCCATTCCATCTGCAGAGGTTGCCAGCTGCCCTCGAGCCATCCTTGCTTCACTGCCTGGTGGCTGGAACTGTGGCTCTGTGTGGGGACACACTGGTCCCAGCCCACCTGGAGCACAGGTGGGTGTTTTGCTGCCTGTTTGAACTGACCGATCCTTCTTGGCTTGAGTTGAGCCAGGATTTGTCAGTACCCATCAAGAATGTTACACAGCAGTTGCCCACAGCAGGACAGATCATAGCAGTGCTCCAGAGGAGTGAGGGATGTCCACCTGCACCAGGAGCACTGATCTGCACCTCTGCACTGCCTGGCACCTGCAGGCTCCGGCCACCACTCAAACTGCTCAAAGCAAGGTGCTGTCATTGTGAAGTCATTATTAACATCTATTTTGTTCAGTGGCACCACTGAGCTACATTACCCACACCAGTTTGGATAATTTAAAAGATGGGAAAGTAATATTTTGTGAGAAGGCAGTGTTTACTTCATTCTTCAGAATTCTTCAATTCATGTAACTTTCACCCTCCACCATCTGGAGACCACAAAGCAAAAGAGCAGCTTAGGCTTTCCTCTGGCTTAGTCGTAGATAACCTACAAACATGTCAAAATTAATTCTCACACGAAAGTCCTTCACAAGAAAAAGGCAAGCTAAACTGTGTGGGGGAAGGCAACAAGGTAGAAGGTAAAATTTTTAAAAAGTATTAAACATGTTAAGGATGGCAAGGTCTTTTACAGAAAATAAATGAAATCAATAGCCTTTGCTGCAGCTACTGCTGTCTGGTGGAAACACTTTCACCATGTGGCTGATGGTGTAGTTCCAGTCACCAGTGAACAAAGTCCTGTGAATCAAAGCTTGCCCTGTTGTAATTAGCAACTGTTAAATATATGTGTACAAGTGATGCCTTTCCTCTTGAACTAGTAGAATAAAGAGATGAAAGATTTAAACCAGAATTTACTGAGTTCTTCCTCCATGGGTGCTCACCTTCTCACAAACACATTTCCTCAAAGACAGGGTCTGGCTCTTTACCTTCATGAATGTATGTGTGTCATTCCAGCTAAACCCACCAGCTTTCCAGTTTATCACCTTGAAAAAGGGAAGATTGAAATAGTTTGTTTATATCTATGAAAAAGCACATGACACATCTCCACGATCAGCTTTCCTGAAGAAGGAGATGTTTTAAATTCAGAGAGAAGGCACCCAGTTGCTTTCAGAAATTTATCTGTAGACATTTTCATACTTAAAATAAGCTGGGGTTTACTGTGAACAACTTTACCTTTTTGCTGCTCCCTGAGTGCACGAGGAGCCTTTTGTCTGCAATTCTCATAGAAGTAATTTGGGTTGATGGCTCTCAGTGCTCCCCAGAATCGGCCTCCAATCCTGGGACCATATCTAGAAGTTGATTAAGTTTTGACTGAGGTATGTATGTGCCCACAAAGGGCAATGATCTGGTGCAGAAGAATCAAGTTTGCCTAAACCTGTGGAAGAGTGAGGTGATTTTTAATACGATATTGCATCTATTATACATCTAGTGCAGATATTATTTCAAAATTTCAAAACCAGTTCCACACAAACCCAAGATATAGGCTGTTTTGTTGAAATGCAAACCTGAATGGCTGGTAAATCCTACTCTGTAATTTTTCCTTTGTTATAGGTTTTTTTTTTTCTCATTTGTATTTTACATCTTCTTTAGTAATTTATACAAATTCAATACAAAATAAGTAACAGTAAGCTTTTAACTTAAAACCTTGCCAGGTGCCATATTTTATTCTTTTCTTTTTATATGGATATTACCTATTCTTCTAACAATTTAACTAGGCATTCCATTAAATCCCTGTAATGCAATTAATGTAGAAGGAAACAAATTTTCCATGAGCATCAAAACATCACGTTTAGAATATTTAATTTAAAACTGTCTGTAATTTGATGATAACATTGTTTACCTTCATTCAAACCTGTGATTGTATCTTTATTCAGTAGTTTTTGTGGGTTTAAAAAAGTTGAGTCCCTTTTCTCTTTTCAGCTTGTTTTCAGAATTTGAAAAACGGAGATACAAAGGGAGCTGTGGCAGCTGAATTCTCTTTCATGTGTGTCCAGTCCAGGTGAAGCCCAGCATAATGTACTGTAATATGTCTCTTCAATTCTCTGATACAATGACCTGTGCATCCTCTAAATCCCCCACAGAATGCGCAGACACAGACTGATTGAGGTGAGTATGGACTTAAGTATATTTATTGTTCTTTGTAGCTCTGAGGAATTGGCACTTTTGCCAAATGTGAGATGATGTGGATTGTAATCTATTGAGATGTGAGTTCAGACTGGGCCCTGTTATACATTGTAAGAATAACTAAAGATTTGCCTGGAGTAAGTTTTGTGGTGGGTTTTTGTTGTTTTTTTTTTTTCGTTTCTTCCTCAAAACAAACAAACAAACAAAACCCACCACCTTTTCACAGTTTCTGGTACTTTGCAGTTCCACTAGCAACAGTAATCATGAAAGAACCTTTGTGGTAAGAGCCTCTTGGTGTAGGCTGGGGTAACATGATACCAGAAATCCCAGCCTCTTCCTCAGGGGCATGGATGCGACTGTAGAGAGAAACTGGTAAAAGGCCTGCACAGGGGAACCATGGATTTTACCCTTCCTGATGGTGCAGAATTTAAAAAAAAATTACTCTGGCAAAGAGGAACAAATATTGAGCATAGATGCTCCCAAATCATAGCTCGTAACTATTTCAACAAGATCACCTTTCCAGTATAATTGGATGAGAATGTTTTATTTTCTTTTGCCCTAATAGGAAAGGAACATGGCAGCAGTTTATCATATAGGTCTTGGTGACACAGAAGTATTTTAAATGCTTAGTCTTTTGTTCCATAATGCATGAGAAACAAGAGGTTTAACACTTTAACAGGGAAGGTAGTCACGGCAATTAAACAGCATTTTTAATAATCCCCCAACCTTTCTGTTGGAATCAAGAACTTGATCCTGATCCTAAACTAATGTGATTGTGTTGTGAGTGTGTACCTCTCTCTGGCTCCCTATCTGGTGTACAGAACTCCCCTTGTTTCCCTCATCTTGGCACTCATAAGGAGCTCATTGCTGTCCTTACTCTGGGTTAGCCTCCTTTGTAAAATACCCTAGTTAACCAACCTGGAGGATTTTTTCTATTGTTATTTGTTGTCAGTACCACCATTTCTGGCCACTCAACTTCACTGGTCCCACGGTTCTTGGGCTGCCCTGCCTTTGGCTGCGTTTGGCTGGGGCTGCTGGGAGAGCCCAGGGGAAAACTCTCCTATCCTCCCCAGGTGCCACAGGGTGGGGAGGCTGATACACATGCTGCTTTTCTGCTTTCAAGACTACAGTCATAAATACCTAATCACAGGCAAATATATCAGGATCTTAAATGGTTAAATAAATAAAATTATCCCAGCAATTCTGTGGGTCAATAAAAGAAAGGATGAATTTGAACGTGTGGCTCTTAGGAAAGTTTGGGACAGGAAAATTTTGTCTAGGATCGCAAAGACTCCAAGAGATACTTTCACTTACGAATAGTATACAGTAAAATAATTTGGAATATTCATACCTAACTGAATTTAAGTTTTACTAAATTCAATATTTTTATCTTAAATATAAAACCCACAGCTTGAGAATTTTACATTTTGATTACTGTTTTTCTTTTACAAAGTCAGAAAAAAGAGATAGATTTACATGAATTTCCCAGTAACATATTTTATAGAAAACAATTTCTTACAATATTTTCAACTGCAAATTTTCCAATTTTAAACTACTTTAGTCAGGGTCATTCTGTAATCTAAATTTTTAGGCTTTTTTTTTCCCTTCAGCACTTAAAATGGAAATCTAAGAACACTGACATCTTAGCAGTAGCCCAGAAGAGATTGCTTGTTGGTGTTTGGGTTAACAGGAATAAAACATCCAGAATGTTTTACCCTAATTGCCTGGGTTTGTGCTAACACATGCGTGCTACTACGTTCTAAAATATCTTACCACAATTCTTAAATACATTTCAACGTATCTGTTTGAACTCTTCATTTCTGCTGCAGGCAGAATAATGTCTATTGGTTTTATGTCTGATTCCGAACTTCTTGCAAGGGAGATTAGAGATTCATGAGGGAAGTGTCCTTCATGCAAATATCATCCGCTCCAGGACCCAGCTTTGCGGAGGGTGGGAAAATTCTCTGCTAACACACAGTTGATCAAGGTGGAGAACCTACTCCAGAAGGCTGAGATGAAGAGCCAGCTCCCATAGCTGGGCCTGTAATAGCCCATGTGCACTCGCACTGGCATGCCAGGGTGCCTTTGTCTGTGGGGGAGATTCACTGGTTGCTTTAATAGCCGGTACTGTTTTTCTCAGAGAATGAGTGGGTTTATTTTTATGCCCTTAGAACTTTTCTTTTTAAGAGTTCAGGGGTTGTGATGTAATGCAGGACTTTAAGTACACGTTTCAGTCATCACTCAAAATTAAAACTACTCACATCATATAATTCTCTTTCAGTCACAATCTTAGCCTTTTTGGAGGATAAAATTAGTGCAAACAAAGCTGGAGAAACCTGAGTGAGAGGGATCTGTTTTGTACAGCCCGTGGTGTCCTCAAGCTAGGTAGCTTGTATAGCAACTTTTTCCTTATGTAGATATTTTGAAAGCAGAATGTGTTTTCCTTCTGGCAGAATCCAGTTAGCAACCACTGTATTTATAGTTTCAGCTTGTGAGAAACAAGGCTTACATCTATTAAATTTGTATCTCTCTTTACTCGTGTGATTTCCCACTGAAATCTAATGAAAACATCCTTTAAAGTTTATTGTAAAGATTGAAGTTTAATAGAGAGTTACTGAATTTGGGTCTTCATGTAGCAGAACTCAACGCCTGGAGAGTAACATCACCAAATGTTCACAAAATTGGCAAATATAAGTGCAGTAAAAACTATCAGTATTCAATTGAACACAGTAGCACAGCATTGTCTAATGCAATAAGAAACCAGTTGGGAAAAGACATGTCCAATTTTTTTGGTATTTGGATACAGAAATGCAGTGGTAAGAGCTGAATTCCAAACGTCTTTCTCAGCTTAAGAAAAGGAATGATACAACAGGGCTGAGAAATCTCCTGCTGACTTTCAAATGTAGGTGCACAGGGGAAATATATCTGCTTGACCAATGACCTTACCTTTCTATACCCATATATAAAAGTTGATCCTGAGATATCAACACATATTCCCAAATTTGTCGAAAACAATTTTTGGAGCTTACATTTTACTCTTAAGGAGATATTAAAAATGTATGTTTCTAGCGCTTCTGTAGCACTCAACCAGGATGTTGTCAATGCCATCACTTCATGGCTTAGGCCCATCTTGTATGACTTGTCAATATTTCTGTTTCAAAATCTCCTTCACGAAAAGTAGTTGCAACCGTGGCAGAGGTTAGTAAGGCTGGATACCAATGTTAGGTGACAGGTAGCCAAGTGTCAAAATAGTCCATAGCCACCACTGACTTCCATCAAAAGAAGGCTGATACCAGGCTGTAGCTCTGTTTTCCAGCTACCAAGAACTACCACTCCTCAATTAGTGAGCAAATTGAAATCTGGTAGAAAAGAAAAAAAGTCAAGTTAATGGACCCTTCTTTGTTAGACTACTGCCACATCTCCACTTCTGCTTCCTGCTAAAACACGCTTGAAAATCACAAGTCAACGAACACACACTTCCTTAAAAGCTGAGCATACTTTGTGCTGTGAATTGAATAAAAATTCCTTCTGCTTCCTGTCTCAACGCCCCCAAACAAACAAACATTTTCTTCTCCTTCAGCAGCCTCTCTTGGCACTTGTGAGGGGAAAAAAGTTTGTACAAAATCACTCGTAGGTTGCAAGAACATAGATATTTAACCAAAACCCCGAGAGTGAGATAACGCAACCCAGCCGCCAGCCAAGCGCTCCCTTTCCAAATCAAATGGCTAAATAAGATTAGTGAGAGGGCTTACAAATACACTGAGGATGAAGAAGTGATTGAGGGACTATATTGTCAGTATATAACTAGGAGAGGAAATCAAAAGCAGTTATAAGATATCTAGGATATTGCCATCTTTCTTACAGTATTTATTTAAGG
The DNA here is from genome assembly GCA_013397115.1 of Edolisoma coerulescens. Classification (NCBI taxonomy): domain Eukaryota; kingdom Metazoa; phylum Chordata; class Aves; order Passeriformes; family Campephagidae; genus Edolisoma; species Edolisoma coerulescens. The sequence goes on from VWZW01006492.1 coordinate 607,577, forward strand.
GAGTTCTAAAAGAGTAGTCCAGCTGATGCATAATCATCCTTACTATTCACCCGGTGCAAGGAAGTGAGAAGGAGCAGCTCTGGCACTTTTCCAGAGTCTAAAAGCTGTCCTTAGCTATAACTTCTCCAGCACTTTCAGAGGAGTGTGTTGATCAACAGAAGTCAGATGAAATAGTTGTGGGCTCCCTCTCAGTCGCTTCAGACTCAGTAGGTCAGGTGTGCAAAGCACTTACAAGCTTTTCTACAACGTGTCAAACACCTGGATATGTAGAAAATGATGATATTAAAAGAAATGTAAAAAGTAAAGCAAAAAATTTATAGGAAATGTGAATCAACAAATTATTCCATGTGAATAATTTATTGCACGGCACATGCACATGGTGATTTTTTCCACCAACCACAGAGAACCTGAAGGCAACAGAGCTTCCCTTTCTTATAGGCATGGCATTTTTTTGAATCTGCTTTTTTCTGCGTTAACTTTAGAGATTAGGGCTCCTGTTCCCGTTGTCCTTTTGTTCGTAGGCAGCTTGACTACCAATGCCAACATCTGCTGCTGCCGGTGCGGCCAGGGCTGCTCTGGGAAGGCTTCCCAAAGCAGGTTGTTCATTTGCAAAGCAAGAGGGGAGAGATGGAGACTTATGGATGAGGAATGGGGTTTGAGGGTCTGACTGCACAGCGTGTAAAACCCTTGGTGGGTGCAGGACATAGATGAGGGGTTTCTGGTAAAAACCAAAGCTGGGCCACAGGGCCAATTCAGGGCATGTGGCAAAACTGACCTTGGGGCTGGTCTCAAGGCCACTTAGGTGTAGCCCAGAAGACTGCAGTAAAACAAATGTGGTCTCAATCTTGAATGAAATTCAACATATTGGATAAATTACATGGTCCAAACTGTGGTTTGATCCAGAGGCAGCTGAAACCATGAGCTGCTTCAGGTTTTGAGAGGTTCTCTGTAGTTGGGACAGTTTGAGTATTCTTTCAAGAGACTACTGTGTTTGAAGATCCTCACTGGTTTCAAGTGTTCTAACAGATTGATGGATTTTTGGGCAGATATCTGGCAAAATATACATGTGTAAGATAAGTGTAACTCCTTGGGGATTCTGCACACCGAATATTACCACGATCACTAGTGTGGGCTGCATCTCTGCAAACTTGTCTGCAGGAATGAACTGTTTTATTATCATATTGTTGTGTCTGGAAAACATTAACAGGTATTTCTTCTCCCAAGGCCGGTATTTAGCACCAGAAACTCATTTTACCACAGAGGAAGGGAACGGGTCAATTATTATACTCCCTACGGTTAGGAAACTGATTTTGTTGCATGTTTGGTTGCTAATATTGAAATCCAAGTAATGCTCATATGTGTGGGAGCTCCCATAAAGACAAGGATACTTTATATATGTGCCCCACTGGCTCCATTTTCCAAATGCAACTCTGTATTATCTCTATTTCTTTAGTAAAAGTAATGTTTTTACTTTGATTTTAATCTCTCTTACTCTTGTGCCAATACTACCACTTATGGTAAAGCTCGGTATTTGGACATACAAATTACTGATATGTCATGTGTGCTAAAGACATATTTTTAATAAAAGAAAAAGACATCAGCTAATAATTTTAAATCTCCTCCGGACATGTATTTTTTTTTCTCATGACCATAGCATTTAAGTCTTCATTAAGGCAACAATTTGAAATGTGCTATATATTTTTACTAGGTTTTCCTGATTGTGAAGTAAAGTGAGCGACATTGTGCACCTTAGAAGTTAGTGAGCCTTTTCATTAGTGGCAATAAAGAAATTGTCACTATCTAAAGATATTTATGAAAAATACACATAAAATTTTCCAGTGAAGTGAAGCAAAGTTGCATGGCAGGGTACACATCATTACATAAGACAAGAATTGAAATTAGCAAAACTTGTTTAGATACTCGGGTGACATCTGCAAAAATCTACCATTGCCATAAAGCTCTCTAGCCTTGCTTGTTCCTAGAAAATAGGTGACGTTGGGAAGGTGCCACAAAGACAGGCTCCCTAAACAGCTCCCTTGCTATCCGTCACTCAGAGCTCCTGCGTGACTGGTCTGTTGAAGATTGGATTGAGAATAGGAGAGACGAGATGCAAGTTACTGGTTTTACAAATGAAGAATGAAATTGGATGCATTTTGCCCACTTTGCAATCAGCCATTATGTATATGCTTAGATTGAAAAACTAATCTGGTAGTTTTCACATCCAATCATATTAATGAAGTAGCAGAATTACTTGTGTGATTCTGTACTACAGTCAATTTAGTAAATAGATATGAAGGAGAATAAAATACGTAAATTTTTATAATACTCTTATAATTCTGTAGGAATTAAACCAGTAAAAAATGTAGATTGAACTTTGTTTTAATTGGTTTATGTTTAAAGATTCTTTGATCAGCGATAACAGTAATATGTATTAACATGTTGCATTTTAAAGTGACGCTGCCTTTCATTAATCAAGTGTCTGTATGGTTGATTAATTTGAACAAGGTTTAAATTGCTATGAAAATTTATCATTCATAGCCATGATCTCCATTTACATATATGTTAATTATTGTAAATGTAATCTTTTTCTGAATCCTCTGGGCTGCATACTAAAAAGACACAGTGATCACAGTGAGTGACTACTTTTCTATTACAAAGTGAACTCTTACTGAGTATTCAGTAAAGTCTGTTTCAGTTGTCAAAGATAGACTCAAAACATTAAAACATTTTATGCTAAAGGCAAGTTCAAATACTGTAGATGCTATTTCATTTTCAAATTATTTCTTTATTCAATGCCTGGAACATTTAAGAAAATGAAACTAAGCACTACTAACCACTATAAAATTAAGTTCTGTCTCTATGGGCTTTTTTTCCTTCCTACTCTGAGAGTTTCTCATAGTAGCTACATTATTAATAATCATGAGAGTAGGGTTTTCCATATGTCTTTTGAAAAGAGTGGCTTGAAGAAGTTACTAAGTCAAAAGAACTCTTTGTAGAACAATTAGAATGAGTTAAATTGCATAAGACAGACATCACCAAGGTTTATAGTCTTTTAGCATGACATAAAAAAAAAAATCTCTTCACAGTGGCTGTAAAATAGCTGTACCAGAGCTCCTCACACACACCACCACCGATGCATGTGCTTAATGCAAATAAACACACTTGCTGTGCTCCCTTCAAACTCTCCAGCTCAAGGAGATGACAGTCATTTGTCTAAAACTTATTACATTTGACGTAGTCAAGAATTTTATCAAGGTTTAAAGAGAGAAGGTGTTTCACAGAACATTTCCCGCAATGTTAGAGAGAGAAAATGCATTGGCAGGAAATGGATTTCAGATACAAAGCATAAAATATTTCTTTCAACAAACAACTACTGCAGCTTTTATTTAAAAATGCATATCAATAGAAACTAATTATTGTCCATTAAATTACACTCTGGGTGTGTTGATATTAATTCCTTTTAGGCATTCACAGAAACTGACATTTGCTTGGATTTTTTTTTTTTTTAATATCCAGGCAGATTTTATTCAGAAATGACTTTAAAAATATCAGAATTGCAAGCAGAGATGTGTTAGGGCCTCCAGACCCTGTTCCAGGAAATATTTCAGCATATGCTTATTTTCATCTTTGCTAAGACAGTATCTCTTCACTTACTTATCTTTAGTGCATGGCCTGGTTTCTTCTTCCAGAGGGTGTTAAATTGTTCCTTACACTTTTTTTACTTGTTTCCAAAGTGGTTTTGTTATTTTTAAATTTTTTAAATGAATCTTTTATTACATAGTTGAAAAAGCAACCACTCCTAGGTGCAAAATAAAAATTTCCTTTATTTCCATGAATTTTTATAATTTTATGTTTAAATGGTTTTTATTTACATAATATATGCACTGCAGGACCAGCCTCATTTCTCAGTCACAATTTAATGCAATTAAAATGTCTATGTGGAAACCTTTGCAAGCATAGCACCTTTGTACTACCTGACTGAGCAGTTTTAGAGATACTTAATTTGCAGTTTTCTGTTGGACAGTCTGATAATGAAATATGTTTCTCTGTTTTGGGTCCCAAGTCTGTAAATGGATAAGATTGATGTGAAAGTCACATCAATCTTTTGGCATGAGCATGCACACAGATTTTGGAGTGTTGCAGTCGATATCCTAAACACTTACCTTTATGTAGTGTCTTAATGTAGCATTTTGCAAGATCTGAATGGTTTGCTGAATGCTGAGCAGAGAAAGGTCACCTTTTTTTTCCCCTACAGTCATGGTGGCCATCGTGTCATTGTATCTTGTGGCACAAATTGTTTGAAATTCGTGGTTAACTAAATAGCTTTTTTTCTCCCATAAATCTGAAATAGGTACAGTATTCACATTTTGAAGAGATTTTGGTGTTAATTGGTTGAGCTGTGTATCTGCAAAGGTACCCTGGATGTTGGTATGTTTGTATACAAATATACACACACATATATAGCATCTGCTATGTATAAATCTGGGAAGAGGCATAAACTAGGGTTTGTTCACAGTACAGGAATAAGGGTGCACACAAGGAAGTAGTTTGGGCAGAGGTAAAGCAAGTGAAGAACAGAGGATGACCTTTTTATAAGGCACATTATCACAACTCACGGCTATGGAATGTACAGCGGCCAAAAAATATAAAGGATTTAAAGAAAATTAGATGAATTCATAGAGGAAAATATCCCAGAATTCGTTAGTAGCATTTCTGGCTTTTTGGCTTAGGAAGCCTTTGAATGGTTGTTGGGGGCTAGAAGGACATGCCAGCTTGCTGAGTTAATTAAACCATTGGTGTCTCTGCAGTTGCTAGTTGTGAATTTTATTTATATATTTACTGAATGAAGAACTGGGTTCGTATTTATTTGTTTAAATCATTTATGTTCAAACATGACATTTGGGAAATTTTATTCAAACAAAGATACCTCTTCCTAGAAAGCAAATTATTTCAGCTGACACTTTCTAAGATATGGGACTAAAATGTTATCAGGCTTGAGAAACCTCAGATCATTTGGTAAAAGACCAGTGAATTAAGAATAAGATTAAATAAGGGCTTACAATAAAGCACCAATTTTACTCGTAGCAATGGCTGACTCCCAATTTTGCTGACATGTATGTATGTTTGTGTGTGTGTATTTTAGAGGATACACTGTATGCTTCGGTTGATAAACCTGTAGTCAGCTGAAAGGATATAAAAACACTCAGCACGTTTTAAATAGATGTACAGTAAAACCAAGGTCTGAGTTATTTTTTGTGGAATAATTCTTGGTTTTAGTCTGTAGGGGCTGTGGGGTAATTATATTGACTTACATAGTTGAGCAAATGATTCAATTTCAAAGCCTGTATATGATTCTTTTTTCTCCTGCAGACAGAAGCTGATGAAAGTATCCTGGGTGATTGCTGAGTTTAAGGTAAATGAGCCCAAAACCTTTTAGCTATTTAGGATACTTTGTGGACATCTGTTTAGAACCTAATATAGTCTCATAGCAAGGGTGGGGACCATGCAAAAATGAGTTCACAGTTCAGCTGTACGTGTCTTCTGTCACAAAAATATTTCTCCACTTAAAATACAGGCAATTTGAAATTTTCTGTACCTACATTGCATAGATTTCATCTATAGCAGTCCTGATAACTTAGTCTGTACTGGGATCTATGACAGAACTTGCCGTTTAGTGAGGGATTGGTGTCTTGGAGGTGGACTTGTGAAAAACTGAGCCTTAACAAAGGTAAAAGCAACCCCATCAAGCTTTTTACTTTCTGTGTTAGAGAAGGAGAAGTTACTGGAGGGAGGAAAGAAATAAGTAATGTGAGGAATTAGAACGTCTGCAACATCCTGTTTAATGAAAAGAAGCAGGGTAGGTCACATGTGCTTCTACCACAGAAAGGCAAGGTGCAGGGAGAAAGATGAAGTTTTACATGCATTGCTAAATATATGGGGATAAAAGACCACATGTAAGATGCAATCCCTAAAAGGAACCTGCCAGACCTCATTGTAGTTTCAGTACATAAGCGTTAGTGTGAGCTGGTGCCCACCTAAGTGGTGTGAGTGACAGGTAACCCCGTGAACTAGAACATCTGAGGAAAACCAGGTTATTTACAGGGGCAGGTTAAAATTTGCTGTGTACATCACAGTGCAGTTCCATGCCTGCTTTACACCACTTCCAAAGCACTACCTGTAGCTGTGTGCTTCACCTTTCCCTGGTGCCTAGCTAACATGTTTGGAGTTGTGGGAGGAGAAGAGGGAGAGGACAGTCGTGACATCTGAGGGACCATTAAACACTTGAGCAGCTGTAATATACTCTGTTTGTTGGAGAACAAGTATGGGAAGAAAGGAGTTATATTAATCTCCTGAACCTATTGCTTCTGTATCTCCTGAGGCCTCCAAAGAACCCTTTGAATGCACTTACTTGAAAAGTACTGTGCTGAAACAGTTACTGTGTCAAAAGTGTATTTTTTCTAGTTTCCTCTTTCTATAATAGAATCTGCTTTAGCTCGTGTAAGAGTTTGGGCCTTGTTATTAAATCTAAATGCAATAAACCTAAATAATCTGTTTATGTATATCCTTATGAAACAGGGGAAAAAAAGAAAAGAAGCCCATCATCTGGATGCTAGATAATCCATGTAACATTTAAAGATGTATTACGTTCAAGACCCTTTCTTTTTTTTCATAGAAAAGGATGCTGCTCTCCTTGAGTTGACCAGAATAAACATCTCCATTGTTTCTCTCTGTTAATGATCCCTTCCAACATTCTCTTGACCAATTGTTTTTCCAAAGAGAAAATAAAAAATACTTAGCAACAGAAATCAGCAGAAGGATTACATATTTCACCTCTCTAAAGCTTAATTTCTCTTTTGAAGGGTAATAGTCTCAGATTTCTAATACAACCTAAAAATTGGATTGCTTTGGCCTTCTACCAGACTCTGAAAGAGTTATCATCTGAGCTCGAGTGCATCCATGCTGCTGCCCATGCACCGCCCTATTGAATTTGGCTGGGGGAGGGGGGCGGTTCTGCCATGCTGAGCAGCTGCAAAATTGGACCCTCACAATAGAAATTATTCTGGTAGGCAGCCAGGAAGAGCAAATATTGGGAGCTTGGTTTCTGCAGCTACAGACCCACAATCACACAATGCTTCACCCCCAGATCTGCTTTGCTTGCTCAATTCCTGTGTGTGTGAGAGCCTGCCCTCCAATCACTTCAGCATCTTCTGTATTTCAGCGCCCTGCCCGCACACAAGAATGATGGAGTCAGCACGCAGAGCAGGGGCAGGCATGCATGAACACCAAAACAAAGCCAGTTTGGTCTAGTTTTAGGCCAGAGCACTTTGAGAGTGTCCTTTCAATAAGGACTTGGAAGCTTTCAGATTTTTATTCAGATTAGCTGCATTTGCAGGCAGTAATAAGAGAATTAGTTTTGTCTTCTGCTGGTATTTCATTTTTTCCCATATACCCACAATTTGCCAAGAAGATTCCCTTTCCCTCCCAAATAATAATATAATCTCAGTACATTGTTCAACCCTACTTTACATTTTTTCTCTTCTAGGACATCTGTACTCTGCATACTTTTGCATTCTCCCCTCACCCTTTTCTTCTCAGCTGCTCCATGTTTTTATGTCTCTCAGGAGGGGTTAATTCTTTACAGCTGCGTCCTGCTTGCCAGGAGTCTCACATGTGCAAATTATTAATCTTTTCTATTGCTACAGTAACTCCCAAGGCTTTAAACACCCCCTACCTAAAACTGGCCCTTTTCCAAAAAACTTTTCATATTCCCTCACTGAAAGATAATTTGGTCCCCTGCAGGGTTTGCACTGTTATTTAGCACAATTGCCTAAGTTGAGTTCCTTATTTCCACATAATAATTTACAAATTGGAATTTAATTTAGAAATTTAAACCTCAGAGTATTGAATTTCTCTAGTTGTTGTACAGTTGATTTGTTAGTTGGTTTGGGTTTCGGTTGGGTTTTTTTTTAGAAAATGACATTGTTTAATTTTGTTTTTCTTTTAAACTTCAGTTTTGAATAATGTGTGTAGTTTAGTGATTGTAATGATAATGATGTGATATGCAATTTGTAATGTCAACTGGTGTAGCTAGGCTTCCCTTCCATGAAACACAGAAGCTGGTTCTTAAATACAGAATGGCTTAACTGAGTAAGTACCGAATGTTCTAAATTTTTATTTAACAGGAGGTCTAGATATTAACATCTGTTTAGCCCACTTACGTTTTTAATTTATGATATTAACTTGATGCAGTTGTTCCATGGTTTATATCAGCAATCAGATAGGGACATATAAGTGTATATGTTGTGTGATTCTTGCCAGATACAGGTCTATGCACAAATAGAAATCCACTGGCTGTGCATACACAGGTCTGTGTCTATAGGCATACGCACACATTGTTTTGGCCTGGGATGACTGATGAGCTGGCATTTTTTTCTACCCTCTGTCTTTCTGATGTGTTCTCCTGATTTCATCTTTATTTCTCAGCTACTGATTGGATATCATTATGACAATTCCAAGCTTCCAAATAAATAATTTATTTTGAAAGTTAGATATGTCATAATAAAGCATTAAGACACTCCAGGCAGTGTATTTCTGGCTGATTATATACCTCCAGTGGTATTATAAGGCACAGGCAGAGGACTGAGTGATTTTAAACACCTGACAAGTGCAATAATCCCCAAGAAGTGCATGGCCTGGAGCATCTTACTGCTGTTATGAAAGAGAATTTATAAATAAAAATAAGAAGAACAGCCAAACCTATTTATTTGTGGGGCATTATGATTCTGGTATGACATCACTAAAGACCAACCCCTAACCTTGGTTTACGCTGATTAACGTAATGGTCATTTCCTAGTCCGAACAATAAACCCAAATACTTCTAAGAAAACATTAAACAGCTTTGAGTTTAATGTGTGCAAAGGAAATGTAAAGGTGGTTTAGTTGCAAGTCAGACACATGATCTGTTTAATATATACAGAAGGCCTCCCTGTAGGCCAATTAAAAAACCTTCCAAACAATGCTGACTATTAATTCACACAGTATTTATAACTCAAGTGAGTTAAATTTTAGCATCTCAGTGAAGAGCTCTGTAAGGAGGAGAAATAGATTTCATTAGGACAATAACCAGATATGAATTGTGTTTAGTTCTGTGAAATTTTAAACAAACCTTTTAACAGCAAGGAGGTTATGGGAGATGTAAGAATGCTGCTTGTAGATTATTTTCTCATTAGGAGTAAAAATTCCTGATAAAGAAGTCTGCTTCTGAAAACTTAATATGTATAGCTTATAAAACTGTAGCTGTAAGAATATGCCGCAGCATGTAGTGGTATCATCAAAGCTGTAGTTGAACAAATACTATCATAAAGAGCAGTTATAAAGAAGCATTTTGTTTTATTTGTTTTTCTGTTGCATACATAAAAATAGAACTTCAGAAATGTCATAGCTAATGCATTTAACTGCTGGACAGTGAAAATCTTCCTTGTGAAGACACTCAGTGTAATCAAAAGCTCTTATATTCTTATGCATAAGCACAAGCTGGAGTGACTTTCCTCTTTGACTCTGTAGCAGGGAAAATGTGCTCAGGTAAGGGGGATCACCCTTAAAGTAACATGGGATGTCTGTGATAGAAGTAATGGTATGGAAAAGGTTCTGTGCTTCTGTGCTGCAACTAACTCGTATCCTGAAGAAAGAGAAAACATTGTGCAATGGATGACTGCTGGGGAGGAATCTTTCAGGTGGATTGTAATTCACAGTATCCCAGGATGGCTGAGGTTGGTAGACCACTTGGTCCACCCTTCTGCTCAGGCAGGGTTGCTTAGAGAAGGTTGCCAGGAGTTGTGCCCAGTTGTGTTTTGAGTATTTCCAAAGATGATGCTTCCACAGCCTATGTGGGCAACCTCCAGAAGTGTTCAACCTCCATTGTTAATATCAGGATTACACAGAATCACGGGAGGACTGATCATCCAGAAGGATCCTCCAACTCCTAAGTTAATGGCCCATATGGGGATCAGACCTGCAGCCTTAGTATAATTAGCTTTGAGCAGCTGAGCTCATCCAGGGTTTGACCAACCTGTGTTGTCTTGTGTTTAGATGGAATTTCCTGTGTTGCAGTTGGTGTCTTTTGTTTCTTGTCCTTCTATCAAATACCACTGAAAAGAGTTTGGTTCCATCTTCTATATTACTCCCACAAGCCAGGTATTTATACACATTGATAAGACCTCCAGGCTGAACACTTCACTAAATAAATAAATAAATAAATAAATAAATAAATAATTCCATATCTTTCTTGCACTGGGAAGGTCAGGACTGGACCCAAAAACCGCAGATATTTCTCACCAGGTGTGAGTAGAGGTGAAGGATCACCTTGCTCAACCTGCTGGCAATGTTCCTAATGTAGCCTGTGGTGTTGGTGGCCTTCTTTGCTGCAATGGATGATTTTTTGCTTATATTCAGCTTGTTTCTGGAACTATTTGTTCCCTCACCTTTGTTTGGATCAAGCTGAGGCTACCCTGTTGTTCACTGGATTCTCCTTCTGTCTTAAAAATACAAGTGACACTTGCTTTCTTCAAGTCCTCAGGAACTCTCAGTGACCTTTCAAAGAGAAGAGAGAGTGGGCTTGCTACTCTCAGACAGGACTTTCAGAACTTGTGGGTGCATCCCATCAGATCCTATGAACTTTTGCCCGTTGGTAGAGATACTTTTGCCCCATTTGATTGAGTGGATCCCATCTGCTCCTAGAAATCTTTGTTCCTTCAAGAGGATCACATGGTTGTAGAAGCCACAGCCTTCGTCAGTGCCAGCCATGAAACCAGTTGTTGATCCAGAAGATCCCTACACACCACCTCAAGCAGATTACCCTCACTGGTAGGACTGAGGAGAAAACTTCCTGGATCGCCGTACCCCTCACCCTTAGAGGCATGTAGGTATTTAGGACTGCAGCAGCAAGAAACCTAAGATGCCTGTGAAGAAAAAGGGGCTGTGTGTTAGTTCTGCTCTTCCCCACTTCAAGTGTGGACTCCTCTTTCCTTGAGCCAGGCTCAGTGGGTGTAATGGAAGAGCCAGTGTAACGCACCACGTGTATGCCATACACACATGGTGAAACTGCCACTGTTGTCCTGCAAAACATAATCCGCATGATTGTGATTACAATTTAAAAAACCCACTATTTGTTCACTTCCTGCAAGATCAAATGTTATTTTTGTCTAAAATTTCTGATAAACCATTTGCCTGTAAATGATTTGTGCAGATATGCAGCACTGAATTCATTCAAATAATGTGCTAGTGCAGCCTGCAATCTAAGAGCAGAGGAACTACCATGCCAGAGCAGACCAAAGGTCACGGTAGCCTGGTATCCTGTCTCCAAATGCAGCCAGCACCAGATGCTTCAGAGGAAAGTGTAGCACCTCTATAAGGAGTGTAATGGAGTAGCTTTCCCATGAGGAAAGATCTCTCCCCAGTTCTGTCATTTCTAGCATATGTTTTGTACTATTAAACATTAAGATTGCTCATTCACTTGGGATTTTTTTCTGTGACAATTACTTATGTAGTGAAAAGTTACCAGAGAATTTTTCCTGTTGACATAAATAATAATTTTACTTTTAGCCTGATAAGCCATTTTTCTCTCCAGTCTTTGCATCCTTGCGTTCCTCAGGAGAATTTTGTCTTCCATAAAAAACATTATGGATTCTTAAAACTTCCTAAAATCTAATATAAAAATACTTTACCTCTGCATCTTTACCTCTGCTCTATGCATGTGCTGTAATTCAAAATGGAAAAAGAGAAAAATTCAAAGATTACAGAGTGTAAATCTGTTTGCTTTGTCACAACTGATAGAATAACAGATGTATATATTAAAAAAACCAACAAACCTCTCTTGACAGCATGGAGGTGCTCAAAGAATCTTGTTCCCATGGAAAATCCATGTTTTGGACAAAGTCTTCTAGTCTTTAGAGCCTGGTTCATTAGCAGTCCATGGGTGAAGATGAGATATTTAATGCATCTTCCCATAATAGTGAATCATCCTCTGAATTTAAAATTCAAGTGGGTAGAAGACTTTTTGCATTATTTTACTGTGCTCAGCACTGGAGCTTCAATGTCTTATGGAGATCATAGAATCATTAAGGTTGGAAAAGAGGTCTAAAGATCATCAATGCCAGCCATTAGCCCAGCTACCACCATGTTCATGGCTAAACCACATCCCCAAGTGCCACATCCACATGCCTTTTGAACGCTTCCAGGGGTGTGAGGTTATTTTGTCACCTCAACCTGTTTGAGCAGGTGGTGGGAGTAAATGCAGGTGCCCATTCTACCCAGGACCAGGGTCTGCCCCGCGCTGTGTCTGCCTGTGCAGGGTTAGAGTGGGTATGGCGGTGTTGCCCTCCTGTGTTAGCGTCTCCCACCGCACATACACACATGCGCACACCATTTCCTTCCCTTTTTCCAGCCCATATCATCCAATTAATTGCTTCACATGCTACATTCTTCATAATGAGAGTGGGCCACAAGGACAGTATGCTGGTAAGCTTTTCTGTTCTGAAAGGAAAGTCCATCACTCCCGCAGTGTACCAGTTCAGTGCTGTGAAATAATCCCTGGCTCTTGTTTTACCCTTCCCTTGGGGTATCTGCTCCACTGAATGACCCCATCGTGCTCGGTGCATTGAGATTTTGAAACTAGCTGCTAACTACTGTGGATGCATTTCCTGACCTTACTGGTGGGAATTGAACCAAAGTCTCTCAAGTGCTGTAGGATCTAATTAATATGCATCTTATTCCAGGAAAGACTCATTACTTTATAGATATTTATATAAGGGGTATGTGTGCTATAATGGTTAATAACTATGAATAAAGTTTCATTTCTGATAGAGGAATAAAGCTTTTGTTTAGATATGGATTTTTAGTTTTATTAAAAAAATTAGAAAGTATGATTATGATAATTGGGTGAGAGTTCCAAATGGTCACACAAAGTTTTTTATTCTTGCCTTTAGTACTAGCCGGAATCAACTCTCCTTCCTCACCTAAAATTTAAAAGAGAGGCAGGGAGGAACTAATTTAAAAATTAATTCAAAGCATTAGCAAAGGATCCAGAGAGAGTCTGTGCTGGATATGGAAAACTTGTAGTGTATGAGAAAGTGAAGTGAGCTATGGGTGACAAGGTTTTGAAATAATAAGTGTAAGCAAAGTCCTGTCCTTTTTTAAACTGAGAAAAGGCATACCACAGTAACGAAGGCTATCTATGGATCTGGTCTCCCCTCATTTTTGGGAAGTATAAATGTTTATTTAGAACCTTTTAAAAACTACTCTGACACATAGCTTTTACTGTGGTTAAAATTTTTGGCAACACTATAAGGCCTTCAGTCCTAGAAGGAATTAGCTGGTGCTGCAGAGGGGACAAGTCCCAGTGGCTGGGCAGAGCAGGCACCTGTATTGACTTCCTCTCAGGTTCTGCTCAACAGGTAAAAATGACAAAATAACCTCAATGCTTTGAAATCACAGGGTTTCAAAGCAAATTTGGAGGCTCATGATTTTTGGACAACCATATTTTAATGCTTAGTTATGCTGCACATAATGATTCAGTCGTGTTCTCAAACCAGTAGAACTGAAATACTGTAGGTTGATCAAATGCGTTTTCATAGTAACATTTTACCATGGATATAAAAAAAATACTTATTGTATTTTAACATGCATATTAAGACTTAAGATTTCTACGAAGTTCAGGTTTACTGAACTACCTCTGTAGAAAATAGTAAGAATCAGAGACAATGCAAATGTGGGGTGCAGTCCTGCAGTGCTTACCTTGGGACAGCTGTGACAGTTACCAGCACTGTCATTCTACTGCAATTACAGGGGTTTGTTTATCACTGCATAAAAGATGTGGTTTTGGCCGCTTCAGAGGGCAGTGATAATTCTTCCCTGTCTCATTCCACAGTTCACAGGAGCAGGAGTCCCAGGGAGTCTTGGGCAGTTTTTCACCATCTTTGTCCTTGTGGAGAATCACAGCCCACATGCAAAGATCATGTGCAAATTCATGAGGCACTCCATGGCAGCTGTGAACATGTGTGTCAAGGTAGGTTGATTTTAAAATGACAATTGCTCTATCACTCAACAGCCCTTAGAGTTATCCAAAGGAGGGAGTGCTTAGGAAGAAGAAAACAAGCAAGGGAAATAAGTGAATGTCCAAGGGAGATAATTATTTTAAAAAATGTATATCTTACAAAAAATATTCCTTGGAGCAACATGACATTCTTGCAGTGCATGGTTTGATGAGGTAAGGGAAGGTTGAGACTATTGGTTTTATAGGTAGAAGCTGGTTGCGTACTTTGGAAGTGAGGCTTGGAGCACTGTACCTCTGTGTGTACGCTAAAAGCCAGCAGTGCTGCTTTTCTGGCAAGCTGTGTTCATAATAAATGCACATTCTGATGACTGTCCTAGAGGTTCTGTGGCTTTTAGTGAGACAGGCCACCCTGGGCTGCTGAAGACTTTCTCTTCTTCACAGTCTCCTGTTCTTGCTTGGCCATGTTCCAGTCTGCGCTGAAACCTTCTCCTACCTCTGTTCATGCTAACCCACACCAAAAAGAGTAAATGGGAATAAGTCAGATCACTTGTGACCTGCTGTATGGGGGCGAAGTTGGGGGATATCCCTCCTCTACTCATCCCGATACACACACACACATGCATGTGCTTGTATTTCTGTGGGACGCTCGATGTGGGTGCGTGTCAAGGCTCACTTAAGAAGCATCACAGGGTTGAATGGACAGATATCACAGTCAGTGCCAGCAAAGCTGCCTGGTTTCTAGATTTATGTTACCTGCACTCAGCTGTTGGAAATCTATAGCTACATGCTGTGAGGAAAGCCAGCAACATAAGAACATAGGAATGGTCCTACTGGGTCAAGTTAAGGTTCGTCTAACCCAGTGTCCTGCTTCTGACAGTGGATGTCCAGTCGGAAAAAGGCAGTATGTTGCTACCTCTTCTACTCCTCCACTTGCAACAATTTTCAGCTCAGGGTATTTCCTGAGCTGGAAGTTTCTTGCAGTAAACTCCACAGAATTTCTTCTCTGTGCACTTTCCCAGTCCTCCCTTGTGACCTCTACACATCCCTGGCAGCCCTTGCAGAGGGTTCCACAGGTTTTGCTCACTCATGCTCAAACTTTCCTTCTCGAACTGGATTTTGTTTGTTGCTGACTACATTTCTGAGAATCAGTGTACAGTTGATGCTATGGGAATCAATGCCCTTTCACTCTTTCCTGACTGCTCATGGATAGACTTGTGCATTCTCTCTTAGTTCGCTTTTTCAAGCTGAGGTGTTCCTGCATACCCAGTTCTTTGCACTGGTGTACATTATCCTTACTGGCCTTTTTTTGATTTAACTGTATCCTCCTGAAAAGAGACCAAAACTGCAGAAATATTAAAAATGCAGGTGAGTAATAGATTTATTCAAAGGCAATGTTTACTTCTGTTTTATTTCTATTCCTTCCTAAAAATTCTTAACAATTTATTTGCTACTTTGACTGATAATGAGCACTGACCTAATTCTTTCTTGGGTCTATGGTATATTCTTACTGTTGAATCACAATTGTCAGTTCAGAACCTGTTTACACATATTTGAAGTTTAGAGTTTTTCCAGTGTGTGTAGCTTTTCTTTATTCATAGGGAAATTTGTCTACCGTGACATCGACCAGGCATGCAGCCTTGTAGGGTCCTCCCTGCAATTCCTGGCAGTCAGTCATTGTGCCCAATGCCCTATATTTTGTAAATGCAGAACTGTGTTTTGGCTGGATGAAGGTAGCCTAGAAGATATTTAAAGAAAATCTGTTGCTCTTGTCTGCAACCCCTTCTTCCTAGATGTCAAATCACTCTGAACTAGGGTAGTTACAGCCTATGCTTTACAAGGGAGAAACTGCAGGATGGGATTTGCCATATTCAATTATTTAGTGAGTGAAAGACCTTTCTGTGGTCAGTCAGTACCTGTGCATTGCCTGGGTGTAATCTGGCATTTACATTGCAGGATTATGTATTTGTTTTAAAAGCAAGGTCTTGGGTATTTTCAAGATGAAAGTACTGTTTCAACCTTTTCTATGATACATATTTCTAGCACTTCCAGTCATTTTAGTTACTTGGGGATGACATCACTTGTTTAACAATAACAGATTGGAGACCATCCATGGGAGTATAACAAAAAAACATCTATGGAAAGGAGGGGGAATTTCACCCCTAGGTGTTCAAAGTTGATTATATCTCATTACGGAGTGCCTTAAGTGAAATGATTTGGAGCTCTACATTTCTCAGTCTTCCACACCCTGAAATTTTTGTGTCACAAAACCCACTAGATTTGTTTAGGGACTAATACTCCCTATACGGAGAGTGAAGCCTTAAAGGGACATTATGTTTGAATTATCTCTCCATCCCTAGTGCAAGTTGTCAGCACTTATATGCAGTACTGTGGCTTGCCTTGCCTCATCATCCCTTTTACAAGAATCCATAGAGGACTTCAGTTTTCAGTGTTGTCAATTTGGCACCTTTTGCTTGGTACTAAATTCACCTTAAAGAAACATGTCTACACATTACGGGTTCTATTCATGAATGACTAACACCTCATTTGCACTTGAATTTCATTCGGGTTAAATGGAAACATTGTGCAATGCTGCGGAATTTACAAAAATTTTATATCCTTGAATACAGATTGCTGGTAATGGAACTGACACTTTGTTGTGCATATTAAAGATGCCCAGAAGCCAAAAGAGGATGGAGAATAGGAGAAAATGCGATCAGATCTGGCCTGAATGAGCAACGTACCCTTACAGAGCAGTGGGAAAAGGAAAGAGGAAATCAAAACAATTCTGTAGTAAGTAGGTGTCCCTTACAGCTCAGCCCCGGGAGCAAGTCAGGTTTGGGCTTTTGATGCTTGCTGTACCTGCTTGGCCACCTGAGGTCTTCACCCATCTAGGTGGTGACATTTGTCACCAGTGTCACTAGGTGGGAATCTGTACTCATCTAAACTAAGTCTCGCACTTCTCGTTTGAATTTTGTCTTCCTAGACGATTGCTGAAGGAGTTTTCCCTAGCTAGCTTTCTTTGTGTCAAAGTGTTTTGGGGAGTGTCAGGGGAAGAGAATTCATGAGGATAAATTTGGAATTTGACTCAAAACCTGTCTTTACTTTTTTGTCATTTGTGTATTCGGATCACTATGACTTTTCTGCTGAAAATATTAAGCAGGAAGGGCCATTGAATGAGCTTTCTTTCATAAGATTTGTTTTCTTTTCCCTTGACTCATATGATGCCAAGCCCAGTGGCTCACCTATCTGACATGGACCCACGTGTGTGACAGGAATATGAAGACTAATAACTGCACAATCCTTGGGTAGTTATTAGTCTTCACATTATTTATTATAAATATATAAATATTATTTATTTCCTGTTCTGAAATTTATTCAGAGTTGCAATTAAATGCATGTGATCTGGAGGAAATTACTGCAGGACATACTATGATGTAGCCTTATCGCAATGCACAAAACCTTAAGTGAAAGCATTTATCAATAGCCTGTAGAAGGTAAAAGTCTAGTTGCTTGCAAGAATTTTTCAGGTCAGTAGTGATTCTATGCTCAAGCTACAGGACCTCTGTCTAATGGTGTTACTGAGCAAGTTAAATTTTTTAAGAAGAGGTCTGTGCAGCAGTGGGGGAAGATGTTGGAAAATTCTTTTAACTTTAGCTCAATAGTGTGTGATTCCCATAGTCACAGTTAATGCTTAGTTTTGTACCATTCAGTGTTTATTACAAATACCTGAGATTTATGTGGCCTTGTGTTAACTCTCTACATCTAAGACCAATAAGTCTTGTGCCAGCCAGTACTTCCTCATTTACTTATTTTAGTGATTAATATATACTAGCAGATATCTTTAGTTTTGAGAACAAGGATTGTGTATCAGAACAATGAATGATAAGAGAAGTACGTTATGACCTGACCACATATTTGAGGTACTCTCAAGGAGAAAAACTCATCAGAAGATTCAGAACCATACCCGAATAAGTCCATGGAAATAATTAGCATATATGCATGTATTCAGGAAATGTGATGAATATGTATTAGTTTGAGGAATATAACCTGGCCTGTTAGGCTACTGGGCATGCATGCTTTGAGGAGAATTCCCCATGCATCCAGTGCTGCTAATAAAGTAATGCCAACTTTCTAACCCAGTAAATTGGTTGGAGAGTTTATTTCACAGTTTTCAGTGACAATGGCACCTGCCAATGTGCCCAAATGTACTTTTGGGCAATGGCAACCTTCAGGTACACTTTTCCTACTAGATAGAGATCCTGGCTAAAAAATCAGAAGTTTCCTGCTGCTGACTGTTAAGCTTTTCTGGTGATTGTAATTATCTAAAATACCTCTTAACCCACTGGAAGGAGCTGGTGACTGCTCATTTTTATTCAAACTGAACTTCCTTGCACCACATAGAAGTTTTATCATCTCAGAAACTAGTGCAAAGGTTGTCTTCACAGGCACAAATATAAGCTAACAAAAGGGAAATCAGGGAAATGTTTAAGAATCTTTTTACTCCCTCGAATACTTATGCCTTTTCTTCAGTCTACACTAGGTCTTTTTTCCATGATACACAATACATCCAATTTTCTCTCTTCACTGGTTAACACATGCGAGAATTATTGTGTGGGAAGAAAAAAATCTGCTATTTGAATACCAAGTCACAGTAGACAAAATCTACGCTCTGAATATCTACTCAGGGGACAGGTACTTTCTCCACCTTTCAGAGATCAGCAATCAATGGTGTAAGTTTTAGGAGTATAAATGATTATGTATAAGAAATCTTCCTTTATTTATTATTTTTTTTTTGTTTCAATTTCCCTGCAGAAATTGATCTGGGTTACAATTTTTAATTTCAGCAGGGCTGCTTGGAAAAGCAGATCTGAAAAAGAGGCTGTCATAGGCTGCATGTCATTATTACAAATTCATATGAGCAAGATTGGGGTTTGGAAGTCTGGCTTCTGGCTGCAATAATACCAAAGTGAGTTGTAGCCTGTGGAGGAAACATGTCAGGCATGTAATCCTGTTCTTCATTTAAAGTTTCTTTCATCAGGAATACTAAATAAATAGACTGTAAACTGTTGAAGCTACCACGCACAGTTGAGCAGCACCCTGTAAGGAAAACAAGCACTGAAGAACATATACATGACCCCAGCAATCTCTAAAGTTGCTTTCTAAACAGCACTGAGACGTTTGGATCAGCTCCATTAAAAACAGAAAGCATAAGAAGTATAGCAGGAGAACACATCAATACATACAGTTTTCAATTCATTTTTTATCCAAACAGAATTTGTTTATATTCTTGCAATCCGATCATGGTTACCAGGATGTTACTATTTTAAAAGGGATAACTTGATAAGCTATTCAGACCTGACGATCCTGTGCTGAGGAGTTTTAAGTTTCAAGGTACTTCCCTCTATTAAGGCAAAGAATCATAATCAGCCAAAGTCCAGTTACCAGCTTCCCCTGTTACCGTGTGTAGCGTGATTTTGCTCCATGGTGATGCAACGTTGCAGTGATTTATATCAAAGGAAGCAAACTTCAAGCTGAAGCTGCAAAAAATATAGCGAAGGTCAGTGATAGGAACTGCTAACATGTTGCAGTTTCTCTGAAGCTGTAGAGAAGCCCACTATGAACGCTACAAAGCTGAGCACATTTCCCTAGTTTTTGATTTCTTATTTTGGAAAGGCTGTAATGGAGCCAGCAGGTAACCTAATACAATCAGGGAACATTTCAGCAGACAATACCATATATCTGGATTTCTTCTATAGCTTTATACTATCTATACTTTCCTTTGCTTTGTGAAAAGACAGAGAGCTGGTGCAAATAAAACTAAGGTCTCTAGAGGATAATCATGTAAGAGAGTGATTATGATGTGCAGCAGTTATTTACCTGTCTACAATCATAGGCAGGTATTAATGACAATGGAAAAAGCAGTCAATGATAACACTGGATGAAGTATATCAGCCTAAGTGTTAAAATACCTGACTGGAATCATTCAGTTCTTTGTCAATTAGCAGAGCTGAAAGAGAAAGACGTGCTCTTTTCTTCCTTATTTTTGCCATGCTTTAAAAGTAAGACAAGCAAAAGTATTTTCCAGCCACCTGATCTTCTTGGATGAATTCTGTTCTTGTAAAGTGACACATTTGTGCCTAAAGACTAAAATGACCCTTAGTGCTGTGGATTAAAAGACACAAGACCAAAAGCATTTTCTAAGTGCAGTTTCATGACATGAGGTTCTTATTTCCAGTCTCTGCGTTAACCAAATGGGACCAGCAAAATGTGGTGTCCCTAATACACTAGGTAGGAAAAGGAGAGGAGTTGTGTGGCCTACGTCTCTTCCAGTCTACCCATGTGGACCAGTTCATCTGTCAGGGACAGTCTCTCTACATCAATCCTTACCAGTCCCCTGACTATATGAGATGTCATGTTCCTTTTTACGTTGCCTCAGTTTCCACATTTTCTATGATTTATTGCTTAGTCATTCTCTTTCTAACTTCATTTTCAAGGCAATATCTCTGAAACTTCTCTGACATCATCTTCTCGGACGTATCTGAAACTTGGTGAAGCTCCAGTTTTCTTTCTTGACTAGCTGATCCAGCTCAGAGCTATCATCTATTAGCGTTTTTTCCCTCTGAAATGGTTCACTTTTAAACTTCTTTCTCTCTGAATCAGCCATCAGACACTCGGGAGCCCAAGAAGTAGCAGTAAGCTGCCTTTTCTCATTCTTATACCACTATCTGTGTGGTGTAAAATCAGATAGTGAAAAGAGGTGAGGCAGTGAAAGAGACCTTCTTCATGTGCCCTAAAAATCTTTATACCAGAAAATGGTATGAGACCGTAGCACCTATTTATTAATAGACATCTTAACTAACTGAGTTTATATTAGCAGTGGATTTTTTACAATGATTCCACCATAATCAGAATTTTTTGAAATGCTGATTTCACCTTTTCTTTTGCATTCAAAGGCATAAGAGAGAATTTTGTTGAACTCTAATAAAAAAACATTCTTAGGAGTCGGTATTTTAATTATTGGAAACTGAGGCTGTTAAAAAATGAAATGACAGTTCTGTGTTATCTAATGGCACATTTTAGGAATAATTCCTTTTTATTCCAAGAAAATCTCAATATTTACCTCTATTCAGTCTTTTAAATGACATGATAAGTTATTGAAGCTGTGCTTTTTAAAATATAAGTGAGCTTCTATTCATACCTTTTATCCTCTGTGGAGTCATTTGCCTTACAGGATTCCTATTAGTGTGACTTCTTGTATCTTCAATATATACTGTTTCTACCAAGTTTCAAGCAATTGTTCCTGTCAATATTATTTCAGGGTTTGTTGGTTTCAGGAAACAGAGTTATCACTTGAAGAGCATTATTGGTATGTTCATTAGGAGATATAAATGTGCTTTACATCTGTATTTATAAATTATTCTGTGATCAGACTGTCAGTACTGTACATGTAGAACAGCATCAGAGCATTGAAGTAATAATAATAGGGAAAATAGCAGTATCACCTTTAACTCTTCTAACAATAGTGTTGCCACAAACATTAGAAAAGCAGAGCACGGGAAATACTGCTCGTGCTGCAGCATCACGGCTCTTAGCAGAGGGGCTCCAGAGTTCCTGGGAGAGCAGGGCAACAGCAGAGCTGGAAACACTGGGCTTAGGCTTGCAGTGCTCCTGCCTACAATTACAAGGAAAAAGAAATAGCCTGGCTCAAAATCTGTTTTAAAAAGTCTGTGTTTAAAAACCAGCGGGAACAGGCCTGGTATCAGCACTGAAAGAGGTGTGAAAAGGCAGCAAAGTCAGCAGGAGCAGATGAAGGGTTTCTGAAGGAGCCAGCTAAAGCAGCCTGAGAAGTATATTTACCAAGTCTTGACAGTTCTAACTAGAGAGATTTGGAGCAGGTAACAAAGAGGTATTTTTAATGTTATTGAAATATATCACAACAGGAAGGATATGTTGGGAAAATTGGACTCTTCATGCTTCTTTGTCCCCTGCAGGGTGGTTGACATCCCAGGGATGAAGGATGCTGGTGAGTTGGGAAAGGGTGGGGGATCAGTAATGTTCCTTCCTGGTGGAAAGGCAGGCCAAAGCAGTGCCACAGCCAGTTCATGTGATGCTCTCAGTTCACACCCCAAGCAAACACCTGCTGAGCAAAGCAGGACCTTCTGGGAGCAGCATTTGCACTGGGCGGCCCATGAGTTGGTTGCTCGGGTGATGGGAACTTGTGGGGGTTTTAATCCCATCTAATAACAACCTGGCTGCCAAAGGCAAGCAAGGGGATAGGAATCTGGTTCTTCTCCACCCAGCGTTGTTGTGAAACTAGCTGTCGAATTCCATGCTAATAGAGCCAAAACCAGCAGACCCAGTTTTAAAATGTAACTCTAAGACACAATAGCATGTTTGGTTTTTGTTTCTTTAATAGCAAAACTAGGAAAGTTGATCCTTCATGGAATACTTTGCTAAAAGAAAAAGAACATCAATATTTTTCTTCCAAATAAATACATATTTGAATTTCATCAAACAGGGTCCTTGTAAAAATAATTACGAAAATAGATATTAGCTGAGCATGAACCAAACTACCCCTTGTTTACCTGAATTAGAAAAAGGATGATTAATGGTAATGAACGTGTTACATTACTCATTTGTCAGAAAAGATCAATAATGTTAAATACCCCAGGAATGTCACAAAGCTGCCCCCAGTGCTGTGTAAGTTTTGTGAACAATTCTAGTGGAAAGCTATCAAAGGGGCCACCCCTCCATACACAGAGTTCTGCCTCCTGCTTCCCTCCTACCTTCTTGCTTGGTGCTGAGGAATGACCCCTGCTAACAGGGGGAAAAATAAATCTAGAAATTGAGCATGGTAATTTTTTTGCTTTTATTTGGTTATTTTGCAATTCAGATAATTTCATGGGAGCAGGTATAGCTACAATTAGGCAAAACGTTAATCCCCAGAAGGGGGATGGGGGAGGATGGGGGAACTCATCAGTGATGCCCCTGTGCAGTGGAAGTGGGAGTTCATGCTGGCGGGGCATCCGCCCCTTCTGGCCCTGCTGCCACTTGAGAAGAGCATGACACAGCCCAGGAGGAGAGGCCAGAGCATTGCTTGTGGCAACACTCTCTCCCTGTAGCTCTTCTGTAATTATTTCACAGTTTTTATGTTTCCGTGTGGTGCAATGCAAATTCCTGGAGGCAGCAATACTTGCCATGAAGGCCCAATTAGTGGTCATCTCAGGAGAGCTCATGTGGTGGTATCCAGTTGTCACTGAGTCAGGTCCAGAAGTGGTTTATATGATGAGCAGGGATTGCTTTTTCCATTAAGAGTCTTGCAATATTGGGAAACAGTGATATGATAGAGGCTATCTAGTAGTTTAAAGCCAGAGATTTAGATTTCATAGTAATTAAATGCACTCTGACAAGTATTCTTCTGGAAAACCTTTCTAAAGTTACAATTCACACTCACTCTGTAGATTGAAGGACAGATGCCCTTAGTTTGTATCGAGGAGTGGGATACAGACACATGTGGTCTCCTGATTTTTCACTGATTCCCGTTCTCATCCTGAGTGTGTTAATTTAACCTTCCCTTGGCTCACTTTTCCCACCTACAAATTATGTACATTGTTGTTTAAGTACCTCGGAGAGATATTTCAAATTTTAATTAGTGTTTGTAAAATGCTGTGGGTTATTTGGATCAAAGTGTGATTTATTATTCAGTAATGTATGTTATTGTGTGGTGGGTATACACTGTGTGTGCTGCAAAGTAGGGTGGCAACAAATGCACTCATTTGTACTTTGTTATCTGTTTATATAGTGTGGGCTGTAAGATTCCCTTTCTTTGGTTTCATTTCCAACAAGTTTGATCAAAGGTGTTTTGATTTTTCACAGCCTTGCCCTTAATAGGTATTCTAGTGCATTTTTATGTGAAAAAGACCTAATCAGATGAAGGGAAGGGACAACTAATAATCTGATATAATAATACTAATTGGACACCTCCACATATTTTTACTGAGCTTTTGTTCTCTATGGACATGAACGTATGCATATCATATTGCTAAAGGTCATCCTAGGATGTGAGGTCCAGGTTCTAGGCTGTGATTTTAGGAGAGTATGCCAGTTAGAATCCGTCCATAAATGTGGCAAAAACCTCTCATCCTGCATGCCAGGCCCCAGGAACATGGAGCTCATGGGGAACCTAGGATTGTGCAGGAATGGCAAATGAACCCTTCTAAAGAGATTTGCTTTAACTGATCCCTGTAAGTAAGACCCTGCAGACTGAAACAAGCCAGGGATTGTATCTATATTCTCAGAGAGATAATTTGCCAGTCAGAGTGTCTCCAGATGAGGATACAAGGTCTGAATCAATCAACTTTGTTTACATTTGTCTTAATATGAGCAGATTTCTCTGCAAGTTGTTTCAACTACAGGTATTATTCCTGATGTTGGGAATGACAGACCAAGGCAGAAAGGCTTTCTGAAGTGCACTGCAGTACAAACCCACCCTTCCAAAGATATCCTACCAACAGCATCACTCAGGTCCATCTTATGCACTTACATCTTGATTTGTTTTCATCTCTGCCCTGTCCATTTGCAGGTTTATTTCCTGTGATAATCCTTCTGAGCTCACTCCTTCCTTACTGAGCAGGCAGTGAGAGAGAGCTAGGGGAGGATGATCCTATGTTTTTAGCTCTTTAAAGCAAAACAAGCTGTTCTAAATGTGCATATTTTAAGTGCAGAATAGGATATCCAGTTGTGGAAAATGCACAACACAATCCTTCCTGGAGGGAACAGAAAAGGGACTGCTGAGAGTGAAATCTTCAGGAGAAAAGCCCAGGGCTTAGGGACGCTATGCAAAACCAAGTGATGGGGGAAAGAGCACTTCTGCTTTGCATGATACTGTGGGTGGATTTGCCTTCAGTTGTGCTGAGGCATCAAACATCAAGTTCAGAAAAAGAAAAATAATGTCAAACTGCTAGGGTGTAAATATAAACTCTTTATAAGATCAAGTGGAAAGATGATGATATGACAGGCACAGGAAAGCTATGGAGGGGCCAGAGAGATTTGAGATGGTGCTTGCTGGGGCTGCAACACCATACCCTCCTGTACTTTAGAGTGTTTAAAGTCTGTAGCAGTATAATTATAGCAAACTTAAACTCAAAGTAACTGCTTTGGTTACGAGGAGTTAGATCAACTGCACTATTTTGACAGAACTTTAACTGAATGGATGACCTGCACAAAAAAAGAAAAGGACAAAATTACTGGATGGTTTTGACCACAAGATGGATTGGACCTCAAACACAGTTTCTTACAGATGAATTTTAATAACTATGAATTTATTGAAATATATATGTGTAAGTATGCAAGATGTACCCCCATGTGCCCCACAATACATTTGGAAATATCTGTCTCAGCTTTGTAAAACACACAAAGCTAAATGATTAACAGTGGTTTGAAACAAAGCTGACACTGGTAAATTAGAATAGTAATTCACTATGTCTTAAGACTTGAACACAACTCTTCTACAAGGAGCTAATTCACTATATGGAGAAAAGGAAGAATCGCTCAGGACAGCAGTGAGGCCTGTAATAACCTGTTGTCTCTTTCTTTCCTGTCTCCAAGGTTTCACTTTTCCATGTAACCCTAAAAAGTGGACACAAAAGACATGTATTTGCTTGAAAGGTGAGAAATAAAATATATGTCTTGACTTTAAGTAGCTCCACAGAGCACTGGTTCTTGAGTTTGATTTTCTTGCCTGTCTACATATAGCCCTCTCTCAGTTTCTTTGCTATTGTGCTCAGTGTCACTTTTGCTGAAGGAAAGTGGCTGAAATGTCGCTTTAACCAAACATCTTGAGATTTTGGAGACAGGTCTAAAACTGAAAAGAGATTGATTCTCATGGGAAAATCCTGTTGTTGGACAAGGAGATGTAAATCACAGCTGGCTTACAAAACTAGTGAGAAAATGGATTTTTTTTCAAAATTGGCAAGGGGATAGGCTAGGCTCTGACAGGCTAAGGAGTCCAGCTTTTCCAAGGCACGGGCTCCACTGCTCACCTGAATGCATGTGGGAGAAACTCTTCTGCTAGTACCCATCCAAGGCTAAAGCTGTTGTGTGTTTTTTTTCTTGCCAGCATCTTCCCAAGGTGTCCTTCACATCTCTCAGTCCCCACCAGTATTATATAACAATTCCCATTATTCTCATCATCACTTATTTTAAGTTTCTGAATACTTTTATTTTCCATTGCTGTCTGTGTGCAGCAAGGAAGCCATCCTGCACAGCTTATAACAGGGCTCGTGCTGAGCTGTGGTCCCTGACAACAAGGGCTGATCCCACCATGGCTGTGTGCAGAAATGAAACTGACCCTGTGTGGCTGCCTGCCTGCCATTTCCCATTGTTTCAGTGGGTCCCAAGAAAGGCTGTCCCTGTGAATGGAGTTATTGTTTTGCATTTAGGGAGCTGGGTACAAAACTCTGGGAGAGTTGGGAATACTAATTTGGTATAGAAATGTAGTGCTCAAGAGAAGAATCAGAGGGATGCAGAAGACAGCTCTTCTAGAGAGTCAGGGAACACGAGGTATCAGGCAAAGTGAGGCAGCGGGAAAGCGAGTGGGAATGTAAATGTAAGGTCACTGGTCTGGGGACCAGCTGTGGCTGCCAGCAGCAGCACGTTGTCCACGCAGATACTATTTCCACTTCAGCAGGAACCAGTGGTGGAGGAGACTGGATCTCTGTGCCCTCTCCAGGAATCAAAAGCTGCATCCTACTGTGGCCAGCTGAGGGGTGGAGGATACCAGATATACACACCAAAGGACAGAGTGACCAGTGCTTGTACCTCCTCTTGGCCCACTCTTCAGTTTATATTATAGCTCCTTTTCTACGCCTTGCCCACTTAAAGCAGTCATTACTCTTTTTTTATCTCCTAACAATACAGACAATTTCACCTTCTGCATTTTATATGGCTCTGTCAGTACCCCCTAGTATTTTTGATTTCAAGAGCTTTTTCTGAACCTTTTAATTCTCAAGACTAGAAATCTTATTCAGATAGTAATTCAGTCTCCTTTAAAAGTCTTTACCTATATATTCACTGCTGTGATCCAGGATATCTCATTTTTCCATCTCTTCCTAAATCTTCCTTTAGAGTTCATTTTTTTTTGCTTGTACTGGTAGCCATTTTCTTCAACAGGAAGCTTTAATATGCTGGAGAATAATTTGAATGATTTTTTCCTTTCATGTTTTGGGAAGTTTCTTCTTGTTTTTCCTTCGAAAGATGGTGGATAGATTTGCCATGAGATTATTCTTAGAGAATATGTGAGAGCATGCTAACATCATCTGACACCTGTCAAACCAGCCATCTTCCCCCATGTCTCATGCTAAGCACAAAGGTAGGTGTCCTCTGAGATAGTGGTAATTTCCAGTAAGCAGACTTAGAGGAAAATACTTTTTCTTCTTTTGGTGCTTGCCTGAAGAACTGAAAACATGCTCTCTTAATTTTTATAACTCATTGGTAGAAGTTCCTCTCATTTACACTTACATGCTCATATGTACATACAAATTCATATATGCATATACTTATTTGCAGAAAGAAGTAACTGTACTAAAATCTTTAATGATACTGAGGAAGCAGTCACCTGTTACTCTGCTCTGGCAGTTTCAGCTGTCGAGTGAACTTGAGTTATTGTGGTGATTTATCATTACTGCTTTAAGCCATATGCTATATTCTGCACTTATATTTTATATTTATAGCTTCCTTTATTGAATACTTAAATTTTCATCTTATTTTCACAGTGAAAGAATTTTTAATGTGAAAAGCAGTAACCAAAATTAGGTAATGATTACTCCGTGTATCATCCTTGATATCTGTTACCTTTTATTCCAAGTGGTTGACCAAAACTGTACTCATTTCACCTGTATTCAGAAATTTGGGGTACAGGGGTGAATAATGTTAAGGTCAGCAGCTGTTGGTACTTTCCTAGGGATGACTTCTGTCTTAGATGTTAAAACAATCTTGGCTGAGGCTGGAGGTCTTTGCCTAAAGTCCCTGAGAAGTGGTGGTGTTGATGATGGAACTGCTGGAGCATATCCCCTGCCAGCAGTGCCTTGCTAGGACATTCCTCACTTCCCTTGGCTGCTTGTTCTCACCTGATCAGGGCATCTCCTTTCTCCCTTGGCTGCTCTGGAGGAACAGTTTTAGGGGTGGCTCTGCAAACCAGATCACCAAAATGAGCCAGGCAGAGGAGCTGAGAGGTCTGGTGGTAACATTGCATCCTTTCGCCAGACTGGGTCCATGGGCCGTGATCTGCAGAAACAGAATGGACAGCACCTGAAAAGGGAGCACTGGGGATTCACGAGCTCTTCCCCACTGGAACAAATGGCTTCACCACTGAAGGAAACATCAGTAAGTACAGAGAATAAAAATAAAGTAGGAAGGTCAGGGCCTTTATTAATTAATATTAACTGATCATGGTAACTGCCTTATCTGGGCCTTGAGGTCAGTTTAGGGCTGTGCCTAACTTTCTGCCTCGTGTTTTGCACAGAATTACCAACTAATTTGCACTACCTACGCATTAGTTACCATTCATTCCCTCCCCTGGTTACAATACTTGTATCTACAGCAGTAGTTACTCAGATGGTGTAGTTTTCTCATCCTTTCTATTGGAGGACTGACAGTAGAGAGGAGGAGGTAAGCAGCAGAGTTGATCTTTAAACTGAACTCTGCAGTATAGGAGATGTAACAATGCTTGGTTGATGGCAGAGCCTGAAGTACAGGACAACTCTTTGCCCCTGAAATGCTACCAGCCTTCTTTACTCTGCCTTCCAAAGTAAAACACAAAATAAATAAAGCTTCCAGCATCAGTAAACTTCCCGCTGTTTGAACTGGCAGCTGGCCAACTCATTTGGACTGTTCTCCCCACGAGGATAAAACACCCATGCAAGGACGGAAAAAAGGGTGAGGAGGCCCCTATGATGGCATGTAAAAGAGCTCCTTGCCAATTTTCTTATTTGAACAATATAACAGGAAATCTTGGACTCAGTGTTTAAAAACAAGCTTACTCACATTCTTTTATAACTCTAATTTTTTTTTGAACTTTTATCACTTAAAGCCACGCAACTGTCCATGTGAGTGAATAAAGATACAAAATCCTATTCCTCTTTGAAGTATTAGCTGGGATTCAGGAAAATAAAGTGAAAAAATATCTGCATATAGATTCAGCAGTTTTTTGGGATTTTAGTCTCCCTCCTGGACAGCAGTGGCACATGTGTTTGGATCCTCTGGTGTACGTGTTGGGGTTCCATGGCTGAATGCATGAATTGCATAGGCAGTGGACTGAGCTGCATTTTCAGCATGGTTTCTGCTCAGTCACTTATAGGTATTTATGATTTGGTTTTGGAAACATTCAGGCTCTGCCCCACACGTTCTAGAAATTAAAAAAAAGAAAGGCCTTGCAGAAGGACTGGCTGCATATAGGATATTTTCTGAATGCTGATTTTTATGCAGAGACTGTTGATAAGAATTAACAATTAAAAAGCATTTGATATAAGTGATGAAAACATCTACCTGGGAGGTTTGCCCAGTGTCGGCTACCTTGAGACTTGAACCTGGGTTACTGTCTGTACATTTCAGTCTGTGTTTCTGGATTTACACAGGTGAAATTTTGACCTAGAAGAATATGGAACAAACCACTACAGCTTTAAGCTGCAGAGGTTTATAAAAAAAAAAAAAAAANAAAGGCAAGCAGATGGCTAAAGATGAAGGTCACATCAGATTGAGAAGTTTGTCAAAATGTGATGACATAGGTAATCTGTAAACTGTTATTGCACCTAGCTGGAGGTGCTGAAAAACATTTTGAAATTACAAAAAACACTGGAGTCACCAGCACACAGGCAGGAATGATAGCCTGGAGTGGTTCTGCTCTATGGATGAATGCCAGATGTGGAAAGCGACATATCTGGAATTAATGATATTAAACATGCTTTTCTTTTATGCTCAATAATAACTCTATTATGATTGATACAAACCGCAGACACTTTATCTAGTACAAATGGAATCGTCTGTCATTGACTATATTAAATCATCAATTTCTGCATGATGAGGATCGTTTAGGGTAACTAATCATCTGTCTCGTTCTGAAGTCTTTAAGGCTGATCAGATAACGTTTTGAATACTGCCTGAGCAACCATGACAATCTAACCCTTCCATGTAAGGATTGAGAGGGGCCCATTATGCCGTCAAAGCCTGTGGAAATATCACAGCTCTTTCTCTACATAATACCCTGCTGTAAATAAATCACTCTCCACCGCAAACTTTATTGATCACAAGCACTTCCATGCTTGTGTCTAGTGAAGTCTCTACAGAATAAAATGCTGCTTTATATTTTGTCTTGTCAAAATATTAAACGGCTCTGTCAAGCGGAGTCAGGCTAGCAGTGATGGTGTAATTCTGCTGTAGCCCTTCTCATTCCCTCTTTCTATCTCAGCTGCCAAGCTTACAAAGCAGGATTTTTTTTATAAACTTTCCAATTATAGTCTCGTAAGATTATGAAGTCTTAAGATAAAGTGTCCTAATTTAGAGTGGTAGAGTACTGGAACCACTAGACAAGAGCCTGTTAGATAAAATATTTCTCACAAGAAAAAGATAACCTGGCTTATTTATATACACAACATTAATGGGCAATAAGAGATAGCCTGGAATATCCCTATTATTTTACCAAGTGAGATAGGAGAGAAATATTTGAATTAATTCAAGCTCAAAGTGTTTATTATTCACAGACAAAAACCATCCCTCTTATTATGAGACAAATGTACCAAAGGAGGAAACTGAGAGACTCCAGGTTAGCACAATGCTTTGCATTTTCATACCCTATCGTTAGTTTGTAATTCTGTAAATAAGATAATGTATCTGTAGTGATACAGAAGCACCGTCACGGTTTGAGGGGGAGGGAGGACTGCTGCTGCCTCTGACTTTAGCTCACGTTGTGTTTGTCATTGGATGGTCTCACTTCAATACTGCGTAGCCACACAGAGCGCTGCTCTTTTTTAATACCCTGTGAATCTCTGGGGGAAAAACCTGGGGTCTTGCAGAGCTTTGCTGAGAACAGCCGGGGCAGATTGTAAGGAGGTTTGGGGCTGTCCTTGGGAAGAAGCTGGAGCACTTTCAGGGCTGCTTGATGTTGTAATAGTATTCACTACCTCAGGACTGCGGAATCTTAAGCTCTGTCAAGCATTCCCTTATGCTTCCCTCTCCAGGAAAGGCGAATAAGAGCCAAAAGTGGTGGCAAAAAATTCTAACCTGTGCTGAAAATAAGGCTGAAACACAGAAACAGGGAGCTGACAGTGACTTCCTGACTTCTGGGCTTCTCAGGGAATCGGAGAAAATCTGGTCTCAAAATCACCATGTTTTATTCCCTTCCCTGTTTGATTTTCATGCAGGTAGAGTTTCTGTTCAGGGCGCATAAATGTGGAGCTCACAACCAACCTTCTTTCTCTTGGTTGTCTTTTTTTTTTTTTCCCTGTGACAAATCAAAATCCATATTAGGTGAGAGAACAGCAGAGAGACCATCTGCAGAGGAAGATGGGCAATTGTGAAAGGAGGTCGAGAACAGAATAGGGAAGAAGGAGCAGCAGAGCCAGGGGTCAGCGGAAGGACAGAGGCCGTGAGTTGGAGGTGTACCCACTCATCCCACACGTAAGCTCCTTTCACTGAGGCAGCGGGGAGCGAGCTCTCTGAAAAGCACCTACCGCAAGGAAGTCCTAACTCTTCTGTGCCTCACAGATATGACTCAAGCAGAGATACTCAATCTCAAAATGAAAGCGGGCAGAGTGAAGTTACTGATGTGACGGACACTTGACAGTGAGGGCTCCTGAGCCAGAGAGTGCTGGCCGTCCCCATGAGTGACAGACCCACCCTCAGGTTTTCTACACTGCATATGCAATCACCCCAAATAGTTCTTTCATGTGATTGTGACCAAGGAAATTTAGTTTTTAAATTATGCTAGCCAAAAAGTATTCCAGTGACCTAAAGCAGACATGGGCAATCTCTGAGCCAAGTAACTGCAGGAGTATTTAGAAGTCCTGAAATGGTCTGGCCATTATCCCTTGTCCTTGCTCTTCCTTATCTACAAGTATTTCCCCTCCAAAAGGGACTTAAAGATTCCCTTACAAGACTTCAATAACTTCGTCTTCTCCTTCTTTATTACCTTTACCTTAGTGTTGTCCAATTAAGTGAAAAGTGAGGAGCCTCTTACATCAGTAATGGCAATAGTTAATGACAGGAATACACAGGCTGTGAAGAAGCAGTTGTTTAGTCAAAACCTTCATTAAATCTCTTTGAATAATAAAAATTTGTAAAATTATTTTTTTATGGAATGCTTGCAAAACACAAAAAGCTGTGCAATTCAGTGATTTCTGGATCAGTAATTACTATTGCTCTGAACTAAAGAAAAAGTGCAAGGCATCAGCAGTTGAATATTCTGTCCACTTACTGTGCTTTATTACCTAAAGAAATAGTATTTTTTTCAATTAGTAAATGAAACACTAGATTGCTCTCTCCCAAACTTTATGTGTTCATGTTTCATCTACATTCTTAAGAAATTATGATAACCTGGAATACCATTGCTTGCTTCCTTTGGTTTCTTTATGCGGTTTTGACAAATTGCAGTCTACCATCCAACCTTTCTTTAGAGATTGATTTCCAAAGGAATGGACTTTAAAAATAAGAATCTCTTGTGTCATGGAGGAGGCATAAATACATCCATAACTAACATAGAGATTTGTCTGTTTGCAGATGTTCTAGGATAGTTCTAAGTCGTAGTTAAAAATGCACAGCAAAGGACCTGAAAAGAAAGTAAGAACAGTGTTCTCATTATTTAAAATGATAATTTTTATAAGTATAAAAACATCCAACAATAAGCAGCAGAGTTTGTATGAAATGCAATAGAACCTTTTCATTATGCAAATAGAGTTAATGTAATTAAGAAAATGCACTGTGACTGTCTTCAAGTTAACATTAAGCTGCAGCGCTCAGAAACAATGGATAAAAAAAAAGAAAAAGGTATTACTCAAAAAAGGTAACTATTAGTGACAGGTCAGTCTGTAGTAACACCAGAGATTACTCTGGTGTCAAAGAACTGCTTTTCATGGCTGAACAACTTCAGGATCAAACACCTGGAAAAAGATAAACAGCTTCTTTACTTAAAACACACTTCCATTAAATAGTTTACTGTCCTTTAACTTTCATTACTTTTGCGGGCATGGTTGGTAGGAGGAAGAAAGGAGGGAGGGAAAGGGAGAGAGAGAACAGATCCCCCAAGAGTGGTGTGGTTTGGTCAAAAGCTTCAGACCTTGAAAATCTTTGCATACTAACATCTGAAACGGGTGGTCCTGCGCTCATTTTGTGAGCAGAAGTTGCTGTGTGTCGACCTTATGCTCCTGAGCCTTCTCAGATGTGTAGCCAGGAGGGATCTGTCTGACTGTGTGTGATTTTTTTATATCTTTCAGCTGAATCACAGGTCTTAATGCAAAATGCACTCAGGGACAGCATAGGGAATTGTGACACTCCCTATAGGACTTTTCCACTATAAATCAATAAATGGATTACACTGATTTGTGTAGTTTTTTTCATCTGTGATTGCTAAAATGTGGAAAAGATCTTCATTTTAATATTTAATAATAATAATCTTCATTTAATCAGCATTACAAGCATAATTTATTGGAAACTGCATAGATTATTTTGAGTGGAGATTTTCTGTGCCAGTTACTGAGGGCTGGGAATAGGGCAGGCACATAAGAAAAGAAAATAAAATTCCCATCAATGGAGTGCGGAAAGCTGGAGATAAGAAGAGAGAAGGGAAGATGCAAATAGCAATAGTGGGTAAAAGCACGGGTATTGCTTCCCATTTAATGACTGACTGCGTTAAAGACCCCAGTCATCTCCTCTGGCCAATCATTAACTGCTTGGAAATGTCCTCCCATTAGCTCTTATTGTTAACAACAAGTTACTAATACATATTTAACAGTATTCATTATTTTTTTTAACTGCCTCATAACAGCCTCAGTGAGAGAGCATGAGCAAATGGAACCTGCTCTGAGAGCCAGAGGAGAGCGACACAGCGGAGCTCCATTTTCCCCGAGCAGCCGTGCTGCTGCCCTGGCCGTGTGCGAGCCCGCAGCCCTGCGCCCTGCTCAGACACGCCGAGCCTGGCCTTTGTTAGAGCAGCCCACTCGAGTGCGTATGGCCAGGCAGATGCAGCAGAAGCCTGGTTTTGTAAAACATGAGCAGTGCAGATTTAAAGTGGTTTTGACCGTGCAAACTCACTTTTTTTTTTTTNAACAATAGATAATTATGTTGCAAGTAAATGTCCACAAAGATTTCTGGCGTTTTGTTTCTTGGGGTTGGGTTTTTTTTTAATTTTATCTTCCAAACTCTGTCCTTTCAGTTGGTCTGTATCATGTTTTTGAAGACAGCTGGAATTTAGAAAAACAACTAAACTACTGATGTGATATTAAAATGCATTATTTTAAACATAGGCAGCCATGAGTTTAAAAGTTATGATTCCTCAAAATTCTATTAACTCATTTCCAGCTGGATAAACAGAAATACACAAAACAGACTAACTTGTAGGGAGTAAGTGGCCATGAGCCTGAAGACCTGCCCTAATGGTACGTGTGTCTCACATTGACTCAAAAGATCCCTAGGCAGAATTTGTTATCTGAGGAAGTGAAAGTAGACAATTTATTGCAGTTAGATCCTCAAAAACAGATTCACAATTATCAAATAACAGAATCTGTTAGTTCTGGTGCCTTCAGTAAAATAACAGATCTCCATGGAAATAGGATTACAGGAGAAACCATATTAGATTAGGGTTCATCTGACTCAATTTCCTGTCTCTGACAATAGCCAGTACTCCAGAGGAGGGTGGCACAAATGGAGTATTAAATGTACATAATTTTTTAGTCTAAATGTGTAGAATCTGACTGTAAAATCATCCTGTCTTTCTCCTGCTCCTTGCTTCTTCCTTTCAATTTCCTCTTACATATCTTTGGCCCTTTGTCTCCTGAAGTGTGATGCTTTCTCGATTTTGGGCTTAAGTAGGAAAATTGTTGCATATTTGAGCTATCTCTGAGTCATATGACACTGTTAAATAGTGTCTGGAGTATAAAAACTTGGCACAGTGGATTTTTTCAGGTTTGAGCTTTGTCTACTCGCTTGGGGTGCTGCTGTGGCTACAATGCCAACATGCAGACATGTAGTATTACTATTTCAGATCTGTAGACTAGTAACTCATAAAATCTCACAAAAAATTCCTCTGCATTTAAAGAGTCAGTAATCTTATATTGAACTAAATCCAGGGCAGATAAATAATGTTGAAGATGTTTTCTGAACACACCATCTAGGGCTACCTGATAACCCATATCTCAAAACTTCCCTCATAGTCCCTTTTATATCCGGGCCTGTTGTTTGGTTGTGACTGATGGTTGTAAACTAATCAGTGTGAGGTGCCAGTGAGGAGGTCAGAAATCTGCTACAGATAATGTTTACATTGCAAAGATCTGCTTGCCCTGAATTTGGACAACAAATTATGCTGGAAACCAAAACTCCTGTTGTTCCCACAGCTCCTGGCATACCTCCTCCACAAGGAACAAAAGGTATATTTGCGGTTTTTACCATAATTATTTTTCTTCAGTGTAAAAACCAAGTGAAGCAGACGGGACTCTTATATGTAGGTACTTAAGATACACAAAAATGTTCTCACTTTTGGGCACTCTTTGAGACCCTTTCCTTTGGGGTATTTTGGGTTTTATGGGCTGGGTGCAGAAGGTTTTTATTTATTGCGGGCTTCTGTAGCATGCATTTGACCCAAAGCATATGGAAGAACTGCCCCTGTGTTTGCATTGAGACCTCATTGATCAGTAGTTTAACAAAGAACAAAGAGACCATGGTGCACACACTGGGAGCTGTAGTACCACTTGCCCGAGCAGCACTCTGGTTAATTGTACGCAGCAGGACATCTTATGTGCTGCCAAAAGATGTTGGAGTAGCTATGAAATAGTAACTTGAAGGGTTAGTAACAAATCAGTATTACCTTCTGGGCTTAGGCTGAGGAGAAAGGGCAGCTCCTTATGGATTTTGTTTTGTTCTCCCTAAATAAAACCTCTAGATCCAACAGTGTAATGTTTTGTCTTACCAATGCATCTGTTTCTTTCTTGGTAAATAATATTTTAATTCCATTGTAGCTAATGTTTTAAAGATAAGTCATTAAAGAAACAAATTTTAATTCTAGATTTCCACAGACTTATTAGGATTATAATGAATTAAAACATAATGAAAAATAGCCTGATTAAGGTTATTAAGAGGTTATATCATCTTTAAGGCATACCTCTGTTGAAAAAGGCTCATGAAAGGAGCAGTGTCTGTCAGCTGATGTCTGCAGTTTGATTAAAAGCATGAAAAAGAAGTGCAAATACTTCTCTACCTGGAAGGATAAGACCAGGGGATAAGATTTACCACAACTGAATGTGCCAAAAAGTCCTTGTCTTCTGTGCCACTTAGTCTTGAGAATGTCCAATTCATTTTTCATGTCCAGCTACGAATGAAATAGGGAGAAATTACTGTGTTTTCTTCAGATGTTTAAATATTAGCAAATGTTTGGAATGAAGGCTATTAACACGTCAGAAATGAGAGGCTTTTAAATTGGAAAACAGGAAGCTGGTTATTGTCTGATAGATTTTTCCAGGATCCTTGCATTGTGCTGAAGCAATGGGAAAATTAGTGAAAGTCCACTAAACCAGCCATTCTGCTGTGTATGCAGAAAGCCAGAATTCCTTATCAAGCCTCATAATATCTCATCCATTTATTAGAGCTTGCCAAATAAAATAACAGTTACATCAGTCCTGCAGCAGTTTTCAGGAGGCCACAGCTCCCTGAACCTGAAACTTTGACTGCTGACAACAAGTGGCTTGAAGCAGAAATGTTATTGAGAAGCCACCTTCCCTGTAGCATCCCTGCTCCTGCTGCCACCTCCAGCTTGGTGCCTCCATCTGCCTGGCTGTACCATGGGGCAGCAGTGCCAGCAGGCTCTGTCCATGAGGTCCAGGATGCTGCTGAGTTTCTCATCAAACACCCTGTGCTGCAGGGACTCTTTCCTCTAAGTACTGCAGACAGCCCTGACTGTGAGTTTGACAGGCATGCACTTGCCTACGTTTATCATGAAGATGTTATTGGCAGACCCTCCACAGGTTGAGTAAGGTGATTTCTTTAGCCAGAGATTTACAAGATTTTGCAGGAAAGCCTCAGCTTTTTCAGCATGTTTTTTAGGTGATGCCACAATGCAGCCATTGCCAATATTCAGCTTTGGGAAAGGTTCCTGAAATATTTTTAGCCTCTGACTCTTCTCTCTGCACTTATAAATATCCTTGATAAAGTGCTAGAAGAACTAGATATTTACTGGACCCCATACACTGCCAAATCTCCCTTTCTCTGTTTACATATCCTTATCTAATTTTTTATTTCCTACTGTAGGCCACCAATTGCAGGAGTTGCATGTTGTGAGATACAGATACAATTCATTCCCTTGAGAGACTGAGTACAAAAGTAAGTTGCATACTTTTCAAACTCCATTTTTGAAACATTTTCTTCTGTGAATAATCACTATCGTAGTAGCTCACTCTTTCCCTTTGTAGCTGTGCCTGATAATGTTTACTGAAGCTGAAATGCAAACACAGCATTCACACCTCTTCCTTAAGTCTTCATGCATTATCCCAGTATCCTAGCACTTAGTTGGATTAGAATATCAGACCGTGTTTCAAAATGTTTTTAATGCTGATTTTTCAGTGTACTTCCAGAAAAGCTAACTACCTTTTACCCACGTTAATGTAAGATGTGGAGGCAGGGGACAGAGAAGCTGCCATAGCAGAAGAGCTGACCAGCGCTTGTGACTAAAAACCAGTATTTTATACCTTATGCACTGTAGGTAAATCATTCATAGTTGTGCTTGGCCAGTTGTGCAACATCTTATCTGAAGGAGAAAAATTACCTTCTGACTCCCACAGAGTATCATTTTCTGCCCTAATGCATGAGAAAACTCTACTGCTATTTGCTTAAAGAAATGATTTTTTTTCTTTCAATCTCCTACTTTACTCAATTGGAATTAAGTATTTTCTGGAGTGCCCAGCAGTTGAAGGGTGCACATTTACCTGGCCTTGGATCTGGCACTTTCAGTGCATTCTGTGTAATTGCAGCGCTTTATCTTGTTTATGAAAATGTTTGCTTTTATCTACCAAGGGTGGCATCCAGGAATGCTACGTTTATGCTTTAAACACCAAAAAAACTTAGAAATGCTAAAGATGAGAGTACACGTTATTGTAAGTGTGACAGTAGCAAGTTAAAAAACTTCTTCATCTTTAGCCCTCAACAGTGACATGCTGCTCTAGCTATAGGAAATGCTGTGCAGGGGTAGGGAGCCGTGATGTTCCAGCTGTGCTCCCGTAACTCGGATATTTGCAGCTGAGATAACTAGTCCTCTCAGCTATTCTGTGCTGGAGGAAAAACAGTCAAGATAGCTGCTGTCTAGGCACCATGACTGACTGCTATGGACTGATCACATAATATCTTTTTTTTAGCAGCATTATTCACATGAATTACTAACTTCAGCCATGAAGCCATGCAGTAGATTGCAGAACTCTGTTATCTCACATAATAAATTAGGTTTAGTAAACCAAGCCTTAAAATAACTGTCTCATTTGAAACTCAGTCTTAGGTTTTCAGGTCATATTTTTTTACAAATTAACCTGAGAGCACTTCTGGCATGAGTAATGTTGAGAATGATGTACATTTCCCTTGCTATGGGCTAAATCTTCCATCCTGCCAACTGTGCCTGTGAGGGATGTGTATGCAGACATAAAGGAGAAATGCCTTGCACCCCCAGCTCCGGCCTGGTATGGGTGTGCACTGCAATGGCTTGGTGCCAGGAGAGGGGGCACATGCTCTCATGGAGCATCCCAGGGTTTTTGTCTCTTCATCTCCCCTCTGCTGGGTGTACTGTGTAGATACAGACTCTTCTGTCACCCTCAACATCTTTGAAGTGATGCGAATCTGGAGTGTAACTAGGTTGTCTTTGTTTCTTCCTGCTGATGGTTTTGCTCTGATTGCATCAGTCCAGAGAAATCTGTGGAGGAGAATGAAGGGGGGGACTTGTGCACATCTGAATCTGCTGTCTCCAAGAGGCCTTTGGGTCCACAGAGCCAGAACAGCACATTCATGGTCAGTCCTGGATTACAGAATTTTGTTTTACAAAAGAAACAAACACAAAGCATTTTAGATAGTGTTAGACACAGAGTGACATTGAAAAGATCTCCACCTGCAGTCTAGTTAACATACTTAGTGTCATACCGTTGTGCTTGTTGTTAAGAATATTTAAAAGCCTGAAGGACTCAGCACTTCTGCTTCCTCACATAGGAAAGCACTGAAAAATGGTGAAATGTTTCATTTAGTATGAGGCCAAAACTCCTGAATTCTAATATCAAAGGACTAGAAACCCCCTTCAGTGAAAGAGTTGTTCATTTTGTTGTACTGATTGTGCAGAATATATTTGCTCAGGCTACCTACAAGGGTAATCTCTTTGGGTTTTGGTTTGCATTTTATTAAGACCTGAATCAAGACCATTAACTTACTTTACTCAGGCCAGCAAGGACAACTGCCTTCATAACTGTACTGATGGGTAAAACATATGAGACTTGAGCAGTGTTTAATAAAAAAAGTGTTTGAGATGATGTCCCATCAAACGCAGCCATTGTTGATAAAATTGCAAATGCAGAATCTAATTTTGTTGGCTTTAGGAATGTTTCTAGAAAACCCAACTCAGTATGTCTCTTTCTAACCTAAAATTAGGACTGGAATGATAATATCGTGATTTTCCTGTTATGTAATAATGACATAACAGTGTGACAGTGACATAGACACATAAAGAAAGCCCATTTTTTCCTAATCTACCAGAATGTGTTATGTCAACAACAACAACAAAAAAAGTATTTTAACTTAATTTCTGAAAAGAAATCTCCTTGCAAAATGCTGCCGGCATATAGCCACGAGAGAAAGACACAAGAAGGGACTAGAAGCTGTTTAAATAAAGGAGAAGAATGAAAAAAAAAAGCATTTTGAACGTATAGAGTGTTAATGTATGCATGTATATACATGTGGGTGGATTTTCAGACTTCATAGCAGAAATTGGTTTATTTTTGTGAAATAAATTTTGTGAAAATGCATGTGATACCTGTAAGCAAGAAAAAGACAGTAAGAAAACTCAAATATTTGAGAAAATTCAAGATCAAAAAAAAGAGTAAGGGAACTGGTAAAATTTACCAAATTTAGCTGAATGGTCAGGGTAATGGTTCAGTGTTGACAAATGTAACATAAGAAGGAATAATTTGAGCCATCCAAATACATCATTATTGTCACTCAAGAGGAGACCTGTGCCTTCTACTGGATGATTCAATGAAAGTCTCTGCTCTGTGTAGAGTAAGGGTCAAAGAAGCAAGCAAACTCTTAGGATACAAAAGGATTGGGAGAGAAATAATGCCCAAAATCTTATAATGTCATTATTAAAAACAGTGGTATGCCCTGACCTGGAGTACTATATTCAGTTGTGGTTATCCTGCCTTGAAGAGAATGTTTCATAAATAGACAAAGTATAGAGATGGGCAATGTAATTGATTAGAAGCATGAAAAGCCCTTCATTTCAAGACAAATTAAAAAGTTTAATTTTTTTCCTTTTAAATGAGAACGAAGATGACCTAGATGGGCCACTAATAATAATGGGTACCCTGTATATAGATGAGGTTATTTATTTAGTAAGACAACAGGTTAAGAAGTGCAATGAAGTCAATAATTATTGCAATACATAATTTTGCTCTGGAACTCAGTGCAACTTGGTGGCCAAGACTTCAGCTGAATGCAGACTTCAGACAGATATGTATTTAAATAAACATATCATCCATGCTGCAGTCCACAGGATATAAGAGTTTTTTGAGTTACAGACTACTCCAAGGGCGAACATTAGCCAAATTGTAAAGAGTTAAGAAGAAACCTTTCCTATGGGCAGGTTATTTCATAAATGCTTACTGCTTTCTGACACCTCTCCCTGAAACACTTCTAGTACAGGCCACTGCCAGAGAGCATATCTGAGGAGATGGACCACTGCTCTGATCCAGTGTGTCAATTCCTATGTTGAATCAATGATATAGAGATGAAAGGTTCGATATCCTATTATCAGTCTCTTGAACCATCAAATTCTCCTCCTCTTCCCCATTCAGCTATTGATTAAATTAAATGCAGCACAGTAAATGGGGACAGGAAAGAAATTCCTGATCTTAGCAGAGCTCTTTGTCTATGTGCTTTAGTCTGCATTATAAGGAGATGGTAACCCCAAACTACTGAGCAATCTGTATACTAGATTTTTTCACAGCAGCTTTTCCACACAAGGATCCCACTATTTGGTTATTATTTTTAAGGACATTTGAATTTTTATTATTTTTAGATATATAAGTATGCATTTTCTGCTCATTACATGCTGCAGTTCTGGAGCAAAAAAGAGGTACAAAGAGTCTGTGAAGGACAAACCCCCACCATTCATCTGTATACTTGTGCCATGGTGACTGCTGTATGTTTTGGAAAGATTCTCTGTAGATTCACCAATCTAAAGAAATAATGAGCTTAAAGCAGTGGAACCTCTGAAAACAGTTGGCAGTTAGATAATGATGGATATGCTACAGAATCCAGAGATCTTGGTGGTGGAGGATGAATGATGCATATAATGAAAAGAAGGCTGAAGCCGATCACCTTCCCTGTTAGTATAAACACGTAAAATGCAATTCACTGTGATGATGGTGGTGGTGCATTGCATAATAAATTATATGTCTGGATCATAAAGGCAATATTTTATGATAGAAAAGTTTAATAGAAAATGTATGTAAATGAGTGTAACTTGCCAAATGATGCTTTTTGACTCGAGTGTAAGAGGAGAAAATAATTTCTTCTCCAGCACATTTGCAAGTTGAGCTGAAAAATGTCTGTGAGTTCCACTTTCCAATTTCACTCACATTTTCAGACATAGAGGGATAATAGATTAGTTAAGAGCTGTGCTTTATTGCTGTAAAACTGCTCAACATTGTGCAAAATTTTTGAAAGTGCTACGAGTGAAGGTTAGTGGTGAGGAAAACATGGTGGAAATTGCTGATTAATAGAGGAGCAGGACCCAGCCAAATCCTGCTCCAAAATTTCCAGGGCTTTGCATGGGCTCAAAATTAACCTGGGGGGCTATAAATGAAGATTGTGCTAGCAGAGAAGAGTTAATAAGCAGAGAGCTCCAGTGGGGGAAAAAAACCCCCAGCCAGATAAATAAACAAAATGCTGCACAGTAACACACTGGTGAGAGACAAGAATGCTTTTGTGTTTCCCACAGTCCACAGAGGTGTTACGTGAGAGGTGCAGTCAGGCTTTAACAACGCTCTCAGGCACATGGTGGGACTCTTAGGGCTGTCCTGTGCAGGACCAGGAGCAGGACTTTGATAATCCTTGTTGGGTCTCTTCTAGCTCATGGTAGGACTCTTCTTAAGGATCTCCTCTTGGTAAGATGAATATGAGAGTTTTGAGACATGTCGTTCAGACAAGAATGTCTTTATTTACCTAGGTTTAACTACTAACAAAAAAGGGAGTGGGATATTCTGGTGAGAGTACAGAGTTGGGTTGGGGTTGTTTATTGCATGGGGTTGGCCACACTTTGAGTGAATTTTTAGGGTTTGGGTTTTTTTAATAATTTGAGTGAAATATACTTTATTTTTTTTATATATATATATATGAAAATTATTTATATGCACAAAAGAGACTTATCTGTGAGGAACTTTTAGCAAAAAATTATTTTAATATTCCAACAAAAATTTGTGATTTACTATAGAAAAGTAAAATTCAATGAAATTTTCTAAAATAAATTCTAAGTAAAATTTACACATCACAGACAGCCGAAATACTGATTAAAAGCACCAAACTGACATTTTGAAACATAGCAGCTTAAATCATTGTTTTGTTTTGACATTTTGATGCAAAATGTAGATATTTTTGTGTGACATTTCCAAAGCAAGTTGGGATTTTTTTGGTAACTGTCCTGCAGAAATGTTTTATGATTCAACAAGCAAATGTCAAACTTTTAGAATTCCCATGCAACATAAATTCCATTGGCTGATCAGCTCTTATTCATGCCCTTTGAAGAAGAGTTGAGCCTATCAGCATAATAGAAATCTGTATTTCCACACAAAAAGTTTCAGTTCAAATTTGAATTCTAGCAGTCTCACATAATTATCCTTTTTGGAAAATTCTGTTGAGAAACAGTGGGTGTAATATTTTGTCACTTAGAGATTTTTTTGAGGTAACAGCAAATCAGAGGGAAAAAGCATAAAAATAATATTTCAAGAGGAATCTAGGCAATTATTTCACTAGCTGAAACTGGGAGTCATTGTCTTTATTTAGTCAAACGCTATGCTGCCCCCACCTAGACACAAGGTAAATAAATAATCAAAAAAGGATTTTATCTTTGTCTCAGCAATGCATCATTCATTTCTGGCGAGTGGGAAGGTGCCCCAGATGTGGAAGGTGTACAAGGCTCTCTTGGCTGACACTGGCCACGTTACTAAATGCCAAAGCTGATGCACTGGTTTTCTAGAACTGCACATAGGTCATAGTAAACAGCTTATAAACAACAGAGAAAGCACCCTGTTTTTGCAGAAAGGATGGGTTGCCCATCTCTAAATCTCCCTAGGTAGATTTGGGTCATAAAGCAACTTATACCTTTAAGGATGTGAACGGAGCAGAACATGCTGCTTAATACTGGGATCTCCCAGGATTGGGTCAGGAGTTAGAATTTGGTTCTCGTAATGACAAGGACCCATGAGAAACTGGGCTCTGAATCCTCAGTCATTAGCAATTGCTGACCTGAGAAGGAATTTGATTGTCTAAACTGAATCACTTTGATGCAGATTTCTGGGTTTCATTCATTTCTTCTGTATAGTTACCTAAATTCACATAAATGAATTTAAAAATTAAAAAGAAAGTCTTAGTGTGAATGTTTATGTGTCAAAGAGAACCAAAAATAAGCCATTTTCTCCAGTTTTATTTTCAGATATTCTCACCAGAGCTTGAAATTTTTTTTTTTTTTTTTTGTCTCTAGATCCACAATATGTTTATTAAAAAAAAAGGTAAGGACCAACATGAGACAACAACATCTCTACTAGAAATCCCCTAGTAACATTAAAAGCAGTACAGCTGTGCTCTGCTGAAATGGTTAATAGGAAAAGGAAAAAAAGAAAATTAGACCCTTTATTCTAGAGAGCATGCATTTATGCAAAGAGGATGTTTAGCTGGGGTGAAGAGATGAGAACTTGGCTAGTTATGAACTTGTCGAATAATCATGGGAAAAATGATGAAGTGTTCATAGTGGTATAGCAGTGACATACATAAAGCAAATGTGTTATGATTAGATCAAATTGCAAAGAGAAATAAGTAAATGTTGAGAACAATGCCGTGTTCAATGTGTAAACAACACATCTCTCTCCTTAGCTGGGGTTGTTATAAGCAAGCAAGAGTTAAAAATACAAGAGCAATTTTTAGAGGCAACCTCATGACTGGCAATCAGTGCTAATAAGATTCTTTTCCTCTTGCAAGATTCACAGAAAGCCCTCAATCCATGCCGAGCACATTCAAAGGCAAGGGACTAAGCGCTCCCCTTACAGGTTCATTATCATTCGCAGGTTATCCCAAGCCAAGTGAATCAGGAAAGCAAATGAATTAGTGAGAATTAAGGAGCCTCTGCGGTCTGAACCCTCTCCAAATCTCAGCTAAGATGAAAGGTAGACGCTGATGTCTTGTGTCCCAGGGTT
Source organism: Edolisoma coerulescens (assembly GCA_013397115.1). NCBI lineage: Eukaryota > Metazoa > Chordata > Aves > Passeriformes > Campephagidae > Edolisoma > Edolisoma coerulescens. Next base: position 652,532 of record VWZW01006492.1, read on the forward strand.
TTCAGAATTGGAGCCCCAGTGCCGAGCTGCTTCCTCCAGAGCCTTGCAGAAATGTGCAGGCAGTTAATGTTGCCTAACGTCTCCTGACCGTGGGTTCAGCCATGTGGGAAAAGTTTTACGAGGCTGCAAAAACCAAACCCCCTTTCACTCACAATTAATTACAGGAGAGTTGTTATAGCACCTTGCTGTCAATGAGTCCAGTGAAAGCGCAGTTTTCTCTCATCTCGCTCCGTAATAATCAAAGATACTCGGGTAACGTCTTACTGCGTAATCATATCAAATGGCTAGCTAAAAGAGAGCTCTAAAGCACATTGAACCACTAACAGTACTGTTTCATTGGAAGCAACACCTTAAATGATAGGATTTGTACCTGACAAGAATTGGGATCTCCTGTGTTTACCTTCCCTATTTTCATCTGTCTGAAATGATGCAGCACCTGACAATCTTTTAATCATACATTTGTTTTTAGTTGTTGTGATACAATGATATTCTGGGGGAAGCTATGGTCGTAAAGTACAATGGGTTGGAAAGATTTGAAAGGAAAGCAGTTTGTTTTCATTAAATACTTGCTACTACTAATTATATTTGATCATTATAAATAATACAGTTTAATTAAAGAAGCATGTCACCAAGAAAAAAAAATTGTTTTGCAGAGGATAACATATATATCTTTGCATTTGCAAGCAAGGGGTGGAAATACCAAGTGAAAAATGTGAAGATATATTTGTTTGTGGGTCTGTATGTGTTTGCTCATGTGTATAAACAAAACAGGACTGGTTTTGGGAGACTAGAGGTTTGGTAGAAAAAAGAAATCTATTGAAAAGAATTTTTCCAATTCTGAAAATAAAATTATATTTAAAGAGCTATATTGTATCATATCAGATGATATCTTTATGTGTGTTTCAAATTATTTAACATAAGTAATTATCTACAATAAAATAACATTTGGCAAATTACATTAACCAGTGTTTTTACAGCCTAGGTTTGTATCAATGTTCTCATCAGATATATTTCTCTGCCATGATGTTAATTCATCTGTTTCATGAATGTGAAGAGTTCAGTATGAAATTACATGTTTGTCATAATAAATGTATGGGTTTAATTTTATTTTTTTTTCAAACGATATTATTTCAAGGTTAGTTTCAAGGAAATTAATAGAAAATGAAGGCTAATAACTCTGCATGCAAGTGAAGTCTTGTATTCATGTACCAATGTACATAATTGTTCCTTTAAACAATCATGTTGGAAAATTTTCTAGTTTTTACTTCCCCTCTTCATATAATTCCTGACTCATGACCTCCTATCTACCAGTCAGGCTTGATGTGCATGACTGTATCTCATTTATAATAATCATGATCTTTACAGAGAGATCGATTAAAATATTATGGTTCTTTTAAAATCAGAATGCATATCAAACGAAGCCTCACTTACAAAATAGAGAAGAAGCCCAGGCTTTTGCAGTCTCCTCAGTGTGAATAAGATGTTGTAAAAATCTCTTAATATTCAAAGACAGTTAATCATTAAAGAAGCAAATATGTTAATACGGTTTTATCACAATTGAAAATGCTGTTAGTGGTTCTATGGATTGCACTGTTCTATATACACTACATTTAACACAGTTAAAAAAATGAGTCCCTCCCTGTCCTGACATTTTTGGGTTTTCTTGAAAATCACCCCCTCTAAAATAATATGTAGTTTAAATAAAAAGATAATATAATTTAAAGAGTTGTTTTCTTTTTGGTATAAAAAGTATTTTAGAAACTACAGGATATTTTAATCCCTTCCTTTTTTTTAACATAAAATTGCTGAATGGAAAAAAAACCCAACATTATTTAAACTGAGGTTGAAAATATCTAGAGGCTTCAACAGTGGAAAATTTATTTTCCTTGTACTTATAATCAAATCTTTGTGGGTTTTTTTTGGGGGGGGTGGGAAGGAGCAGGAGGACGGTGTTAGTAATCCTGGCCACTATATTGCTTGCAAAGAAAATGCTCAAAGACTTAAAGGAAAGATAAAGGTGAACTGCAGGATAGTGTTAAAATTCAACAAATCTTATTCTTAATTCTTTAACACTGCAATGTTGTTCATTTCCTAGTATCTTTTTTATTTTCATGAAGCCTTGTGCGTTTGTACATGGAATTTGTACGTTTTTCTGTTTTTTTAAATTAGGTGAAAGAAACATTTCAATTGATATAATTCTACCCACTCTCTTCCTAACCTCTGTATCATGAGAGGATTTTATTAATTGTATTTTTTAATACTGCTCTTGTTTTTAATCAGTTTCCTCTAGGTTAGCTTATGTATCGCTTTTAGTAAATTCTATTTACGTTATCCAGAGAATTAAAGATAGCAGATGCAGGTAAAATCCTTTTGAAAAAGGCTTGAGCATAGGACAGAAGAAAAAAAACCTCAAACCAAAACAAAAAACAATTAGAACAATCTCCCAGCCAGTATCAGCCTAGAAAGAAGCGAAGCACACACAATACCCTCAAGTGTGTGCGTGTGTGTGTGTGGGAAGAGCTTCATAATACCAATATTATTTAAAATGGTGTGGATCTGCGGCAGCCTGCAGCAACAGCAGCTTCAGCCAGTGCTGCGCCAGCGAGGCAGCGGGCCCTGCCCTTGTGCTGGCCACAAATGACCAGTGAAATCCCAGAGGCACTCTTGAATTTCTGCATTCTCATTTCATCAGCTGCAAAATATCTGTCACTCACGTCCCACACTGGGCAAAGTGACACCTGCCAGTCTCAAGAACAAGGACAAATTAATGTTCCTTCACCAACTGTGTCTCAGAAATGAGTGGCGAGCGGCAGCGCGAGCAATCAACAGCTCGAGTACATTGTTAAAGTTTGCAATGCATTGCTGGGGGTTCCTTTCAGACAAGGTAATTTGCAGCAGCTGTTGTCGGTTTGTGTTGTTATTGAACATGTGTTCTGCTGATTTCCCTCCTAATGAATCTTTTAAAAATATTTGCAAAATATGCGCAAAACTGCATTACTGAGGTTTCATGAAGCTGCAAAACAAGGTGGCTGGTTTTAAACAATGCTTGGGAGAGACAGTGCAGCAGCTGCCAGACAAACGTGTAAGTCAGGCGCTCACCTTATCCGCTCCATCTTCCTAGAAATCACTCAGAAATATTTTGGATACTAGCTATAAAATCTTCAAAAAACCGAAAAACAACAAAAAACATTTCTGATGTCTGTCATCACGTCACATCATGTTATGCGATATTATATCTGCTTGTGATGAGATGCAATGTGACAGGACGTAATGCAATGTAACATATAAAAAAATGTAAATAATCCACTTTTGGGGATTAGATATCTGCTGTCAATTCCTATAGCAGGAACCTGAACTGAATTTATTGAGGCGGATGGGAGCTCAGCAAACACCAAACTGTGCAGTGATGTTTGCAAACCAGCACACATCACAGTTCACTGCCTCTCACAATTACTTTTGGATAGTTTGGCTCTTATATGACTATATTACAATGTTAAATAGAAGTTCTTGTGGTGAGCAGTCTTGTGACTCAATGATTTCATTAATTATCACTGCCTACAGCAATCACTCTGATGATGACTTGCCATGAGTAGCTCTTTGTACATTTTAGAAAATACTTGTTGGAAATAACTGTAGTGTTTTTCATAGTAAAACACACAGGGTGAACAGAAAATTGTGCAGTACCTATGACATTACTGGGGAGAAAAACAGTGCTTTGGGCCAAATAAGAGACTGCTCAGGACAGTGTAGCCTCCTGAGCTCTCCCTGAGGCTGGAGACCTTCCTTCCTTTGGTGGCACAGCTGTATCTCTCTGTAAGTTACTGATCAAAAAGCACCTACATTTTAGTATTGGGCAGGCTCCACACTCTCGTATCACAGTGTCAGTTCGCCAGTGCTTTCTGCCAGTTCTGAAGGAGTGGGCTTGGGCACAGAGCAGGGCTCTGAGCAGGCTGTGCCCATGGGTGCCTCGAGCCAGAAGGCTGTGCCACGGAGAGTGGGCGTTTGAAGTGTTGGTGAATGTAGCCTGAATGCTCTAGGTTATTCTGTAACAGTGGGGAGATGGCTTTTGAAGTATTGCATAGGTTGTGGATGATTTGGGGAAATTATAAGATCTAGATTTGCCTTCAGATAGCCAAGGATAGGGAAAAGGGCTTATCACCAGCAGTGGGAGGAATGCAGAGGGGAGCACCCCAGTCCCCTGACCTTCTCCCAGCATAGCCCAGGTCTCCCTTTGCCTCTGCCCCTGCCTTCCTACTGACTCACTGTGGCAGCTGATTCCAGCCCAGAATTCACCTGTGTGTCCAGCACCTGGAAAAAAAATCCAAGCCATTGTATATCATCAGTAATTAAGCGCTAATGGATGTTTTAGAACTCGTTTTTAATTTTCTTTCAATAGAAGACAAAATGCCACGTTGTCTGAATCTTTGACTGCACCACAGGCACTCTGCAAAAATATCTCCTTACAGCTACAAGGGCTTCACCCGCACTATGTTTGACTGTGTTGGGAGCTCGAGCACAGGTGAGTGGACAGCATTTTAAGTACTATGTTTATTCAATGTCCTCTAAGCAGGGTTAGATAATATGATATTTACAAAGCCCCATTCTCTGTATCCTGGAAGGCTGCCCACCTTGGTAGCATTGATGCCATTGAACCAGCATTAGCAGCAGTGAGGGGTGGCTGTAAATTTTGCCTCATGTAGACAAGGCTTACAAGGTAAGCAGGCAGACCCCCAGCTGCAACCGCGTGCCTGGGAATGGAACCTTTTATTTGCTGTCATAGTGATGACTTTTAATTGTCTCAATAAACAAGCTTTTAAAAAGCTTCTAAAATGTTCTCTAATAACACACTTTGGTCTTTAGCCATAGAAATGCAGAAATAATTAGAAGTGCCATTGTGTACAGTGCCTTCTGGACTGGGCTGAAGGTGAAGGAGAAAGTATCATGCTATCCTTGTCAGCTGCAAGGGTAATTACTGCTGGCTGAAATTACTCAACATTTGTTTATAAGCTCCCCAGAGCATGCTGTAAATAGATTGTCTGTTATAGTCCAATCACATTAAAACGCTGCTCCTTGCAAACTGCTACCTCCTGTTTTCTGTAAGCTAGACAGAGAAAGCCTGCTGCTCACTTATTGAGCACCAAGCACTGGAGAGCTATGTTTAATGTGATTGTTTTCATTAGCTCTTCTCCGTCTGATATTACATTTATAGTTTGCTAGGCTTGAAGACTGGCGTGTTGCATTGCTTTCATTTGCTGTAGTAAGAGTGAATAGCTTTATTTCTGGAGGCTGTATGCAACAGTTGATGGGAATTTTGGAACAGCAAAAGCATGGGAATATCTACAGACAACTTGTTCTCCTCTTGGGCAATGGTGTTTTTCTATTTGCCTTCTAAATGCTCCTGCACCAGTTCCAGCAGTGGTCACGTTGCCTCAATTGTCCTTTGAAGGATGAGAAGTATTTTCATAAAAGGTTAGAAAGAATGTATTTTCCTTAGCACTGAATTTCACACTACAGCATTGTCCTGTCCATTATGACCTGGGTTGTATGAAATAGTGATGCAGCCACAGCCTGTCTGTTTGATTTGCTCTCAGCATGATTTACCACATCATATCACAGCAGCTCAGGTATTTCCAATAAATATAGGGACAAATTCATCGCTGACATATGCAGAGAGAATTCCAGTGCTGTCGATAGAGTTGCATTTGCTCCCACCAAGGTGAATCTGGCCACTAAACTAAAGATTTAGGGGAAACAAATAGAATTTGCAAAAAAACCCCTAAACCCCAAAACAAAACAACTCAACACATAAAACCAAAATCCAAACACCTTCCATCTCCATATATTATAAAAAAATATAAAAAATGTAAAAAAAAAAATGGCAGTACATATCCAATACTGGGTATCAGAGGCAGAAATTTCAAACCCCTGTTTCATGAGTGATTCATAAGAACACACACAAAGGGTATTTCAACAGCACTCATTTTTATTTACCACTGATTATTCCCCCAAATCAGTACTGATTATATATAGAGCAAAGTGCGGACTCATGTCACATTTATTTGAAAAGGTTAGTATCAATAAGCTGCCTTGCATGCCTCCATAGCTCGAAAAAAAGTCTAGACATTACTGAATTTAACCTGATTTTCTTAAAACACAGGCACTGCACTGGTGTAAATCCTCGTGGAAGACATTGCAGCTATGACAACTTACACCAGCACCTGAGCTTCCCTGGAAATAACACAACAAAGCAGCAATGTTAGTGACCAGTAGAGAATTATTAAAGGAACACAGATAATTGGAAGAAAATAAATGACCTGGATAGAAGAGCTACTATAAAATGAAGTGCAGGTAAATCACTACACTGGACACCTTCCAGCCTCATGTCCTAGATGCCTTTCTCCCTAATTTTAACATCTGCCTTATGCTTCTGTTCTCTGCAAACCAGTCAGAAAGGGAAAAGAATTGAAGTTTGGATATTCACATTTGTTTCTAACTGGCATCATTGCCTGTGGAAAACTGTCCTTCTGGGAAAGGTGCTGGAGTGCTAGAAATGATGATTCAATTGCCCATTAAGATAATTCCTGGAAGTACTACTTTCTTGAGGCTGTATTTCCAGGAATGGCAATCACGGCATCACTGCTCTGACAGTGCGTTAGGTATCTCCAGAAGTGGACACAGCAGGTGAATATTTCCAGTTACTACAAGTAATACACCACAGGTTAGATCTCGTGGTTATCTTTATTTGCAAAACTGGCTAGTGCAGCATATTGCACTCCTTTGATGATGAACTATACCAATTGTTTTGCAATAAGCGGAAGCTTCTTTGCAATCCAGGTAACATTTTTTTATGTTCCTATTCCTGCTTTTTCGTGCTATTAGAGAAGCAGTGAATCTTTAAAGAGAAACTTCCTACAGCTAAAAAAGACATTAAGGGGGAAAAAAGCTGGGAGCCATAGTGACAGGTACAACTAAGGCTGTATCCTTCGGTTCCCTGGAAACCAGTCAAACACTATCTCATCTTGCAATGGTTGTGTCTGATCCTCTGCTTCAGACATCTTCCTAATAATGGCAACTACAGAGGTGACTCTCTGCAAATAAGGGCTTACAGCAACTGGACATCCATCATATATCTCCAGAGCAACATTAGACCACCCTAATGGGTACTCCCGTCTTCATTATGATATTAATTCTCTAAATTTCCAAAGTGATTTCATTTGTAAAATGACAAAGGCTGGCTGCTCAGGAGACAAAGTGTTTTCATCCCCCTTCTGCATGCTTACAAAGGCTTGCTCTCTTTAGTCTTTGGGGGAAAAGAAATTTGATAGCATTAGATCTCTTGTGATACACAAGGCTGCCTAACAGCTACACCACCTGCCAGCACCGCATGCCTGCCCATCCAGCCTGAAGATTCTAAAGCAATGGTTGATGAGTAGAACATAGAAGTTGGGGGGGGGCAGCGGGGGGCTGGTGGGAGCTATGCAGGGAGAAAATAGAAGCTGTATAAAATACTCAGTGTGAAAGTGAGGCAGGATTGAGGGTAAGGGTGAGGTCAGAGCCAAGGCTGGAAACTGAATCAATCTGACCAAGGTTGGTTTGGTTAGATTAGGTAAAAGCATGATTTTCTCCCTGGTGTATCAGAGCCTTTGCTGTGGCTACAAATTCACTGACAGCCAACCAAAGCAAGCTTTTCACAAAGAGACAATTCTTTGCATAGCTCCTGATCTTCAAACTCTTGAGGATTAAATAAAATAGAGATGGAATTAAAACGGAAATTAGTAAACCTGTGACATCACTAAATGTTTTGCTCCAAATAGTGACTAACTAAAGTGCTTGAATGAATAATAACAAGGAATTAGGAAGTTCTTTTAAGGGCAGTGATAGTTGTAACCTGGCTGGTGAATAAATTTGGAAGCAAAACAAAACAGTATTTAATGCACTGAAAAGTGTACAAGACACCAATCTCACTAGGCTTTAGTCTGCTTTAGGAAACTAGACAATCTTTTAATTTTTCTGGTTCTGGATTTCCTTTTATTTACACTTGTTCCCTCCTGTTGCCATCTGCCATCGAGCTTGCACAGGCAGCAGTGTGCGAGGAGACTTGTACCAAGGAGTCTGGTTCCTCTTCCCAGCAAAGACCACCTTCAGCAAGCAGCTGATTTTGGTTGCTCCTCTTACAATGACATTCCCTTTTTCCGTGCTCCACTGCTGGATTTCTATTGTACCAGCTACCTCTACACCGCCTTTAGGGATGAATCTCAGCAATCAGGGCCAGCACTTGGTACCGGTATAGCTGCATGGCCCCCAGTCTTAGGGCATCCTGTATCCCAGGTGTCCTTCAGACAGCAAGAAGATAGCAAAGAGCCTGTGGGGGACTGCAGCCCAAAGCCACATCCCCACGTGTCTCATGCACTCCCTCCCCAGGCACGTGGGGCAGCTCTTGGGGTGACTGTGCTGGGTAGTGTGACACTCAGAGTGGCATGTGGCTCTGCATCCTACCACTGCCTTTCATCAGGCATTTACTGCAAATGGAGATTTTCATTAAATTTTATAAATGTATAAAAGTGTTTCCATCTCACAAATTTGGAAACATCACTGTAAAGTCTTGTTTAAAATGAAATTAATTAGCAACATTAAATACATTGAAGAGGATGACTCTTTTTTTCCCCAGAGGAAGCCTTCATGTTTAGTGTAGAGTTAAGCTCCTTTTTTTCCAATTCTCTCTTTCTTTCTGACCCTATAAATCTTGCATTCTTTGCTGAACAGCCTTGCAGCTTCAGCAGGAAGAAGAATGCCCCCCTCTTTTCCCTTCTCTGCCCTCCTTCCCCAAATCTCCAGCAATTGTGGCTTAACTTGGTTGTCAGAGCCTAGGCTGGAGCTGTAGATTTGAACCCCCTCACACTGAGGAGGTCACTGAACCGTAGTCAGCTCACCAGTTTCTGGGTGAGTGCTTTAACCACTGCTATAAAAGATGAGCAGCAGCATCACCACCATCCATCTTTAAAAATAAAGAGTAATCCAGTTGTCCAGCCCTCGAGGAACAAAGCCCCTATGAGTCAGAGGGTTTTGCTGAATGTGAATGAGGGTTACATCTTAATGCTTAACTGGAGGCTCTGTGTGCACAGGTTAGTCCTATAGGAAATATGATTTTGGATTATTAGCCTCTCTTCATCGCTCCCTAGCAGATTTGAACATCACCTCAACTCCACATATTTTCTGCTAAAAATCCTTGTTTCCAGTAGTAAGAATGTACCACAAAAGGAACCTGGATCTTCAACTTGGATGCCTAAATTTTCCTCGGAAATCATATCTTTGAATGTATTGTTTTAGACATCAGGGCTGAATTTTAATGCTATAACGATCCTGCGAGATGATGGCTGACTGTTGTTTCTGTGTCATCTTTTATAGGCATGGGAGATGGAGATGCTCAGAACCTCCTGGTAATATGCTACTTTCCAGTTCCACAGCTCAATTTTTCTGCACTTCAAGTGTTCAGCATAAAGTCATGATGGTCTGAGGTGGGTTGGCAGCTGTCCCTATCAGTTATTTATGGTTTTTTTAAATTTTGCATTCCAGAGAGTCAAATTCAAACATGCTGTAAGAAACTCTACTGTGATTGCTTATCTCAGGGATAAACTTGTCTCCATGTTATATGCTTATGATGTTATTGATGGCCCTTTGGCCCCCAAATTAAATTATTAATGGAAAATTCTTTGTCATTTGTTTCTCAATGTCACATGAATGTAAAAGTATTTTTCAGTGCTGCTTCATGGAGAAGACATTCTGCTTTTGCATTTAACTTCACCTTTTCTGAAAGAAGTGCTAAACTATTATTCCTTTCCATCTTTAACTAAATACTGTAGTTCCCTGTCTAAGATTAATCCATTGCAGCTGCTAGTAATGAAAGCTCTACTAACACCCCAAAGTCCTGTGGTTTTTTTCTTGCAAAAATCGTAAGCTAATATCTAGAGGCTTGTGCCAGTCTCATGTAAGTTAACGAGTATAAATCCGCTCTGGCATCATATGGTTTCTGTCTTCCATGGCTGCCTTCCAAAAGCTTGAAACTCCAACCTAATGTGTCACTTCAGTAAGGACAACATACTGCACAATTTGTTAGGGAAAAAACCATCGCATTTCCTAAGCTTTTTGGATGCTCTGTATTAATCTAGCATAGACCCAGAGCACTCAATATACTGTGTTTAGGCTTCCTGAACTTTACTATGGAAGGAATTAGTTTCCCAAGGGTGACTGTAAGAGCTATAGCATTTTGGGTGGGAGGTCTGTGCTTAGGAACAAGAGGAGCACTGCTTTGCTGTCATTCAGTGGGGTGATAGCCACTGTAAAGAGGAGCTCCCCACCTGTGGTGAGGAAAGCCCAGACCCATAAGGAGTGGTGTGGCATAGAGATTTTGCTGTTAATTGCATGTCTCCTTTCTGCATTCGTGTTCGGGGACAGCAGAGCTATGACCACTTGGTATGGTCCATCCTGGCAGTCATGCATGGAAGGATTGAATGGATTTTTTTCTCCTTACAGGCCTGGGGAAAGTGAAAACCTGGTGCAAATGCTGTTTAGTCTTTTGCCAGGCTCAGATTCACAAAGACAAAAATGTGGCTGGAAGCCATTTTTATTTGTTCTCTCCACCCAAACAGTACTTTTATTGCTGAGCCTCTAGAAGGCACAATACAGCACCTGACCGCTGCTCTCCTCTCAGGTGCCTCTCAAGTAGAAAACAAGTTGTTTGCCATTTTCTTCCCTTGTCAGATCAAGCCAATACACATACTCAATACACCTATCTTGAGAAGTTTTCTTTATTGATGACTCTCACTTTCTCTGCAAACAATATATTTTCTGCAGTACCCGTCCAGGTAAATAGGGTTCACTCTGGAAATAGAAGGAGCAGAACCATATGGGAGAATATAAAAATGAACTGACCTGAACTACGGTTCTGAAAACATTGTAAATTGTTTCAATACCTTGACAAAGTGTTCACACCGGGTTGGAACACCTTTGTTGTTGTGACTTGTCCTCTAATTGTCTGGCACCTTCCAGGGAATTGTTCTGCTCATTTGCTAAATTATGACACAGGGGTATAGTTTGCCAGCTTGATCTGGTCTTTCCTGCATTAGCAACAGTTTTTCATTGAGTTCCTACAGAATCAAATACATGAAAAAGCTGAAAGTTTGCTCAACTTTTTTAATGTTTGTACAACGCCTGCTTTCAGTGGTATTTGAACCAGTGGTAGTGGAGAGATGCCACAACTTCATTGGACTCTGGAGCATGACTGTACATACATGCTGCAGGTTTGATAACAAACTGTTTCGGGGATTCAGGGTGTGGAGATGTCTGCACCCACTTATGCTTACGCAGGCAGCTCTGAAGTAATTTTGCACCCCCTCCATGCATGAATATTTTAAGAAGTCACAAGCCTATTGCATATACAATAGCTGTGTAGTATAAGTGTTATACATCCATGTGATATGTCTCTTCAGCACTGCTCTTTCAGAACACTACCATTCAGGAACATAGGTGCACTCAGAAAAATTCTGTTAGCATATATAATTTGCCATGAAAAATATTGGTCTCACATTAAAAAAAAAGTGTGTAGAGTACAAATACACTCCAAGCTTGTTGCTTTCATCTTGTATTTTTATTAGCTCTGCAGACAATATTTGTTTTTTGCTATTTGGAATGGTAATAACAGGAATTATGTCTCCTTCACTAAGCAAGCTTTTTTAATATAAATAGGATTTGTATATGCTAATTAATAATGCATTTTATCTACACTGACTACTGGATACTGTAACCCTTAAGAGGAAAGGACTGCACATAGGCTGGTCACTTCAAACCCAAACTTGTCAGGTATTCTCTGTGCACCAGAATAATGCTGCCTTTTGAAGGAGGTGTCTTTGTTATGCAGTTCAAGATGGCCAACACCCAGGCATCATATTCTGCTTTTGACCTTGTAAAAATCATTTGGTGTTCTGAAAGCAGGAACACCTCATGATAAAACCATACTAGGTGATAATGACATTTTGCCAGATTGTGCTGAGAATTGCTCTGAGAGGGAGGAAGATGTTTCCATTGATTGTTCATCAATCTTCAGATTGTCTTCAAATGATGAACAGCTCAGGATTTCAGCCCTGCATGTCCGTGGTGTGAATATACCCCAAAACCGTGGGGGAGTGGGGGGATGTGGCAAGGCAGAAAGGGTGAGCCCCAGCCATGCAGACCCACACACATCATGACAGGCAGAGGACAGAGGGCAGCCTTCAGCTTTGTGTCCTGAGGAACAATATTATCAGTGTTTTGCTTTGCAGAGCCATTTGTGCTGGTTTCCAGTGCAGGAAGAGGAGGTTGATAGTGGTACTATTTACAATTCATTATGAGAAGATTGCAGAAGATTGTTGAAGACAGGAACCACTGACCTCCCATTTCTCTTTCATCTGTAGAAGTACATTCATAAACGATAGTCCACTTTAAGGACACTGGAGTGGAGAATTATACTGGGCCGCTTCTTCTACAATCTTCTTTACCTTTTGGGTCAGCAACATCACTAATTGGCACTTGACAGCACTTCCAGATACTCCTTGTGAATCTCATAGTGTGACTGATGGTTGATTACATAAAGAGGAGAATCCTCTGTTCCATTTTAGTCTGTCAAAAACTAGATGCTGCATAGCATGTACCACATCTGGCAATTGATAGCACCATGTTTGTTAAGGTTATCTGATTGGAAGAGCTGCAAGCAATGAATAAGGCAGCAAAGCTGCATGTGATAACCTCCCCACAGTGAAACTGCATGGGCTGACAGTTAGCTTCATGCTTGCCATTTTAGCATTCTGCATTTTTAAAGTGCAATAGGGAGCTAAAGAAATGCTCCCTATTTTCTGAATGCACTTGCAGACAAAGACATCCTTTAATGTGCTTAACAGATCCTTTTTTTATCCTGCTGAATTTTTCAAAGCAATTTTTCACATCCTAAAACAGTAGGAATTATTTTGATGCCTGAAAGAATTTGAGGGACTAATTCATTTTGCAGTAGAACTACTGCAACTTTTCTCTTGATGATCAAAGAAGAATATTTGAAGTTTCATACCATTTGTTATTGCATGACTAAACTATAGTTCTTTCTATATATTTTATAAACAAATTTTTTCAAAGGCTTGTTAAATACAGGAAAGTTAGTAACCTTGCTGTTCTCAAAATATGTAGGCTGGTATATTCAAAGGAGTTGCTATCAGCCCTAATGAGTAAAAACTATTTTATAGTGTGTGATTAGTAATGTGCACCTTCTTTGGCTCATTTTACATAGTTTCCTCAGCTGTGGACATCATGCTAGTTAACAGCATCTTCAACAGAAAGCAAAAAGCTGTACTAGTGCATGCAGTGGACTGGATAGCTCTGACCTGCCATTGAGTGATGGATGTTCTCATAGCAGCTGGGGAAAACAGCATAACAGAGAGAAATGTTAGTGTTGCATTGCATATTTTTGGGCAATATTGGCTTTGAATCTCAAATGCCCTAACACTTGCATGCATTTCAGCACGACGTCCCTATGAGTGCATTACATAAATCTGAATTCTGGGCAGCGCAATGCAGAGTTGCAAACCCTTCTTCTCTGGACTCTATTATTTATAAGATTAAAACCCCCGAGGTTTCAAATGGCAGGTTTATTGTCAAGTACAATGTACTTTTCATTCTGAATGGACAAAAGCCTTTGAGCTTACCTGAGTCTGCCTGGCTGTCCTCAGTGCTACCGCATGTATTAGTGGAGAACAATCTTTTCTCCAGGGGTGTAAGACAAGCATCCCATAGGGCCCTCCACCTGGACCACTAATACATGCTACTGATACATGGAGGAGAGCTCTTCCTTTACAGGCATTGGGTGCATGGCCTCCATCCAGGGCTGCCTCAGATTTAGAAGCACTCAGAAAATGTAGAAAATAGATACCCACTTGTGCAGATTCTGAATTTCTTCACACTACACCCACAAACAGATGCTGAACCTCACAGATGTCTTCATTCCTAACAGCCATTCAATGAATGTGGCATGGGATGGCCACAAAGTATTTGCTTTGTGGTTTTCTATTGTTTGATATTCAAAGGATGTGGTGAGTCTTTAATGTCATAAAGAGAAAAAGAATATAAGCAGTGGATTTCAGAAAGGCTTTTTAAATCTTGCTGGTTCAGATCTCACAGTGCAAGTATAGTTCCAAATTTCCTAGCAAAATAAACATTTAGGCTGTGGTCAGGTATAATCAGAAGTTAAGTTTTTATAAATTTTTAAATGGAAAAGGCACCAGAGGCTCCTGAGATGGCCATTAACAATCATATTATGAGGCATTTCATCTGGGGCATTTTAAAGAACCGTAGTTGGTCTTCCAAAGTGTCAAATGTCTTTCAGATGTGTTGGTGTTAATGAAACATATATTCATCAATCTTTAGGGTGGGAGGTTTTTACAGCTGCTTACCATTGCTACATATGCACATAAAAATCTCCTCTCTTCTTCTCAAATCACAGGCAAGGGAAAAAAAGAAATAAAAGAAATATTTTTTTAACTAAAAAAGAGATATGTTAGCTTCTTTGACTTGAACTGCTCCAGCAAGTGATCTCAAAAAATTGCTGACCACCCTGTTTGCCACATTGGGTTTTTTTATGCCAAGACTTTTAGTACTAATGAAGGCACACAAATAGAAACCAGTTGAAGTTTTGTAAGATCTAGCTAACTCTTTGTTAGTTTTTGTAACAAACATAAGAGCTTTTGGACTTTGGACATAAGAATGAAGTAAGTAAATAATGGTTAATATAAAAAAGGGCATACAGTTCTTGTTTAATGGATTAATAAGAGCAATTAACCTTGTAGTGCATTAACATTTTAGAACTGAAATGTTTGTAAGTGAGTTAGTTTTACATGAAGTGTCTTTGTAAAGGTCAAAGTCAAACTGTATTTTAAAAGAAATTTTAAGCTCAAAAGTTTGTATTTGCTGATACTGTCTGTCCAGCAACACTAGGAATCGCCTAAATTTAATACTAGAAAAACTAAGTATGGTATGAGATACATAGTTGATCAATACAATTTGCAAGTGCATATCTAAATTGAACTGTGTGGTACTAATAGAAATTTATTCCAGAATTAGGGGAGGAGCTGTTTTATTTCATTTTATGTTATCTGATTTTTTATTTTATGTTTCCAAGTCACAGGTATTTTAAGTCAGGTGTATGATGATTATGCCAACAGACCACAGGAATCTCAATGTTACATGAACAGCAGCGACAATCGTGCTGATTTTAACATTCAAGCACACAACATGTGCTAAGTTAATTTGGTCACTTCCATGTGCCTGTTCAGAAGGATAAACTAATTAAAAGAACTGGCTGTGTTTATTGAACAACCAAGACCTTGATATAGCTATGGCTTACAGATGCTTTTTATAGGCAGAGGGGAAACGATGCATGACCCAGATGGTGAATCAGAGACTGTTGTGAGGATTTGTCCTCAGAAGTTTGGTTTGAAAAAAGAGATTTTAGAGGTAATGAGCATTGATGTAATGATTTTAGAAGGCGAGCTTTGCACAGAGAAAACCATGGATGTTCTTTGCTTTTATAAGCAATGGTTTGGGTTGGGGTTTTTTCTGAACTCAGGGTCATGGACGCAACTGTTTCAGGGTAAGGCTTTCCTTCTCAGAAACATGCCAGGACACTTCAGGACTGCAAATAAGTTTTTACATTGTCTTCGCTGTCTTTTCCTTTCGGTACATATTGTAATATGTCTGTTGGGATTTTACCATTTAAGTCCTCAGCTTGTTGGACATGGTTCCTGATGGCTTGGGCAGTTTGTGTGGACTCTTCACAGCTGAGGAGTCTTTCAGAGGTGGCAATGACATGACTTTATGGCTCATTCATCTCCCTTATCTCCTATGGCTCTATGGGGTCAAGCTCTTGGCTTTAAAGGATGTTTCCTTTCTGAGACCCAGGAACAAAAAATGTTGGTCCTTACTTTGCTTGCAAGTTTTCTGACTCTACTTCTATATCTGACTAGGAAAGAGGAGAACCCAGAAATAATTTTGGCATGAACAGAATGTGCATAAGAGTCTGCTTCTTCCCCCAAATGTTTTCAGCTTTCTCTTTACTTACTTGAATTCTCCTATTTTCTACAGAAATTATAACATCTTGGGGGCAGAAGCTGTGCTTTATGTGGCTACACTAACATAGAAAGCCAAGAAGGAATTCGGACACTATTTGTTGAGCAGCTTGCTGGCATTTAGTTTCAAGTTCTTTAATCATTGTTTCCCTCTCTTTTCCATAAGGCTAGTCCACAGTGGTCATAAGGCATTTTTTACTATATAAATTGTTAATTATTTTTCTATATGCTTATGATACTTGCATCTGCTGAGCTGCATGATTTAGGAGAAAAGTCTCCCTGTTATGTGTCTCAAGCAATCTATGATATCCTTGCCTAGCCCTTGAATGCCAGTACTAAAATTAGAATTAGAGAGCAACCAAGAGAAGACCAAATTGTAGGACTTGTGTGGGATAAGGAAAGCACCTGGATATATTTTTTACCATTTAATTTTATATGACTGATGTGACAAGAGCCAGCAAGCCAGCCAAGAGCTGATGATACTAGAATCTGTAAAAAGCATATGAAGGGAGTGTTTGAAGGAAATTACACTCTTAAATAGTGGTCAAAACAGATGAGGAGCTAGTCAAAAGCAAAAAAAAAGCACAAGACAGCTCAGCATTCATAGCAGCATAGGCCAATTCATGCGCACACAAGATCGTACATTTATCACTTATCACTTGCTGCTAGTGGCGATCCAAAGTTTTGAGCTGTTTAACCTTTGTTTAGGGGTATTGCCAATTTTGTAAGCTTCAGAATGAGGATTAGACTTTCCAAAGGTTTGGAAGGTGAGCTGATCATTTGCTTCACAGGCTTAGGGCTTTTGCTTGCCTTCTCAGAATGGTTCTTCAATCTATATGAGGTCATGTCAGACAAGGCATCAAGATGCTTTAGGGAGAGATGCACAGGCAGAGAATGGAGAGAGTCACAAACGGTTGGGAAACCCCATAACCAATAACAGAATATCATAGGAAGCCTTGGAGAACAACCAGGTGGGGGAGGGGGATCAAGAGAGAATTCAAGTGTGTTCTTTAATGAATCCTACAAAAGTGGTTTAAAAGGGCTCCACTAAAGACTCAATCCACTTATTGAAAATAAGAAGTTTTGATAGCTTCAGATGACATCTCTTGGCAGATAAGCTTGAAGAACCTGTTTTACCTGAACAACAGTTGACACATAATGCTCATATTGCTATTTTATTAATTTATTTAAAGTTCTTTGGTGTTGAAAATCAACCAATTGAAAAGCAAGCTTGTTACAAAATTTCAAGTTGATGATCATCGTGTCTTAAAAGTGTTGGACTTATGCAGATTCCCCAAACTATTAGAGAAATATCAAGACAGTTGTAGAACTGTTTCTCTTTGTTAGTTGGGAATTCGTAACAGCTCTTTCCCTCTCTACCTCTATGACTATATATTTTACTCATTTTGTGCTGTTTTAAGAAATACTGATTTATGGAAAGGCAATTTCTCAGGAAAAAGAAAAAGTCTAGGAAATTTTCTCAAGCCAGCAGCGCCATTTGAGAGGACCATCCCAAAATGTAGGAAACCAGAGTTTAAATTCCAGCTTGAGCATCTCAAAATCACAGAACACCAAAACACTTCAGAAGAAATCAGTGGAATAACGTCTACTCCCAATTTCATTGGATATGGCTGGAAGGAGGTGCAGGGAGGAAAAATCAGGTCTCATGGTAAGCTCAGTAACAAGCTTCCCCATAAAGTGCTGGCAGTGAAGAGTTAGATGAGGTCCAGGCAGTTTTCAGAAAGGAGAGTATTTTGTCACCAAAGCTTGCAGATACCTTTATGTAAATAGATAAAGCCACATCTCAAAAGCTAGTCTGATTCCAAGTTGTTCCACACCCAGAGTGAAGGCATTGAACAATGTTGTCTCCTGGCATGTTTTTGGTATGTGAACAATTAATCACCTGAAAGAAAACAGTGAATGCATGAGTATTCATTTTTGTATGGTCTTATCTAATAACAAGCAAAGTATTTAGCAGAATTCCTCTGTTGACAATTTGTTTATTGGGAGTGAAACTTGCAGGCAGGGGATCAGCAGTAGGTGGGAGATCAGCATCTGACATCTAAAAATTTTTTTTATTAATGAAGTATAGGAATCTACTAATTTTCCAAAGCAGGGGGCTCACCAGTGAACATAGATCTGTGGCAAAAGGAATTTTCTTACCATTACCACCTCTCCCCCACCCCAAAAAACCACTGCTTTCAAAGGGCTGTTCTGAGGATGGAGACAGACCTTACTGAGAGACACTTGTTCTTGCCCACTGAATTCCCAGTGATCTTCCTTGGCAGATTCAGAGGGCCACATTCCAGTGAGGTCCGCTGAGAAGCACTCAACATTGAAAATGTTTCAAACCTAACTAGAGTAGGGTTTTATCTTTCCAGTCTCCTCTCAAAAATAAGGTCAGCAACCCTGGCTTTTATTCTATTTTATAATGAAACCTGCTGTTAGAGCTGCACCATTTTCCTGTTCTAAGCTTTGAAGACGGTAAGCATAGGCAAACAACCCAACCTATCTTTGAGTGTCCAGCTCATTCCTGTTTAGATGCTTCTGTGTTGTCTTCTTAGCCTCCCCTACTCTCCACAGATACAGTCAGTCTGGAGGTGAAATATTTTGCAGTTTCATTTTTATGTGCTTTGTGTTTCCAGGTAATTAAACTGTCTTTTAAAATTAAATGTAACAGTACTACTGTTATAGAAATAGAAGTGTGTTGCACTGGTGGTGTAAAAAAGTGGTCTTGGCTCTCACACAGCAAATGTTCAAATTAGTAATATTAATTACAGCAATTGTCACAGGAAATCTACAAACAAAAAAGGATCCAAACTGAACCAGGGAATAACATTTTTAAAGCCAAATTTAATAGTAAGAGAGAATTTCAGGTCCCTAGTGGGTTGAGGGGCATGGGGCTGGTGGCGTTCATGCTGGGTTTTGGGCAAAAGGGACAACTGAATCCTGTAGCTATAGCAAAGATTAATTCCCTAGTTTTATTTTTAGAGGGCTCGTCTAATTTTCAGCATTGGGATCTGCCTAAAAAAGGGAACAGAAACTCCTGCAGATAGGTACAGCTTTCTCATGTACTTTGCTACATCCAAAGCATGAGAAGAGGAAAATTACAGATGCTTTTGAAGGGTCTCAGTGGCTGCCCCATAATATCAAAGTAACAGCTTTGGTCCCACTGCCATCAGAATCTCCCAGCCACAAGGTCTACAGCACTTGTGGAACACTTGGGACTGCAAAGGAAGGTGTCTTTGGCTCTGAGGTCATTACTATCTGTGCATTTTGAACAGAAAATTCAGATATTAGGAGATGATTCAGAAATATCAAATGAAGTTAAGATTACTACTGTGCTAGATCAAATTTCTAGTTATTTCTTCAATCAGCATTTATTGTATGAATACATCATAATAAAGATTTCAGAAATATGATGAAGCTGTACATTTGGTTAAATGAAGCACCTGTATTTATTACAAATCTGTTTACTGAGCTCTATCTGCAGAGATACTTGTCAGTCAAACTAATGTCTTTATATTAATTCTCTTTTTCTAATTGGGGAATGGAGGTGAGATGGCATTTATATCATGACTATTATGTGATTGACATATGTCTAGGTTGAAGAAGCAGCACAACACACACCCTTTGTAAAGAGAAAACAAACCAGTGAAAAAGTTGAGTCACATGAGGCTCTGCTTGTTCTTTTAAAGTTTAAAGAACATCAAGTGCAAAATTTTTTAGAAATACCAGTCGTGTTAAAGGTCTAATTATGGGGAAACTCTATTCCTTATTTTGGACAAAATTTGTTCACTTCTATACTGGCCTGCTGTTGTATGCAAATACATACGCAGGTCTGGAATATATAAGGCATATGCTTTCAGTCATCATTTACTGCATTTAGCTTTAGCATTTTATTTAAAACTTCATTGCAACAAGAAAGTATCTTCCACAGTAAATTAATATCTGCATATAGATTCATAGAAAATGGCAAGCAAACACATATTTAATGCAAAAATTTAATCAAATGTTGAATTTACAAAAAGGAGATGTATTAATAAAATGTATCCAGCTTTTTTGCTCAGCTTTGAAGGTCCATCTGGAGACTGAGCCTTTTTGAAAATGTCCTGTTTTGTACAAATAACCAACACAAGCCCACTCAAGCCCATTTTTAAACTGGACTTCTATTAATAATACAGTAATTATAAAATGAAAGCTATATTTTTATCCAGTCAGCTTCTTAATTTCATTGAATTTTCTCAATTTTTAAAATGTTGGTATGTCTTTTAAATAATGAACAAAACAATTTTGTATATGGAAGTGTTCTACAAATTTAACAAATGGTAGAGATATAGATATTGCCACATGTTCAGGTCCAGAAATTTCAAGCCTCTGCTTTGGTAGAAATGAACTGGTAGCAGGAGAAATTGCAGCAGGTTGTCAATGCCTGCTAAGGATAAGAATAGCTTTATAATTACACGTTTTCTTCTATCCAGATAAAGATGGCTTTGATTTATCCATTTTTCCAGGGTGCTGTATATTTAAAAAGTATAGGAATTAAAACATGAAAACATACTGCCCTTTGAAGGAAATTAGCAGTAAAAATGAAGTAGAAAAACATTTCCCCTTTCCTGACTGGCTTGCAACTAATGTGGGTTTCTTTAAGTTGTACATGGCCGCAGCAAATGATAAATATATTGGAAAAAGGAAGGGAAAAATGAAAGAGTAAGCTAGCCACATGAAGCAGCTGATGTAAAGATGGAGAGACATAGCCATAGAAACTAGTCACATAAATAGTCATGAAATGAAAAGTTTCAGATTTGTATTGAAGTAAAAAAAAACTACTTAGAGAAAGGCCAACAGGCCAGACTAAATAATCCTCGACTTAACGTCCAATTCTGAATCACATATTAGCTGCAGAGATTTTAATGTAAATATGCCATTAC
The DNA here is from genome assembly GCA_013397115.1 of Edolisoma coerulescens. NCBI lineage: Eukaryota > Metazoa > Chordata > Aves > Passeriformes > Campephagidae > Edolisoma > Edolisoma coerulescens. Next base: position 673,602 of record VWZW01006492.1, read on the forward strand.
ACTGTCATTACAGTGATCAGGCTGCATGGCTCACAGGTCACATCTCAGCCACTGTTAATTTTGCAGGCAAAAGCTTTTTTTCTCTTGAAATGTTAATAACTTTCTATTAGTTAATGTAGCGTGACTAAAATTCAGATTAGATATAATTCATTTTAATATCTGTGACTGGCTATCCCGATCATTTAGCAATGGTTTCCAGCTGAATACAAGATGCTAAATTGGACTCATTTGCATAGCCCTGTTAAAGCAATGCCATTCTCTAAATGTAGGCATCTTCAAATTAATTTAAAAGATTTTTTTTTCTGGTTTTGCTACCAGGATAAAATCTTTTGCTAACAACTAATTGAAGTTACTATGAGCCTAAGACACATCCTTTTCCTTCTTTTCTCAGGAACAAATGACTAGTTAAGATCATTAACCAGTAAGACGGAAAAAATCCACAGTGCTTTTGAGTGCTAAAATGGCCTAATTTGCAGCTGCAGACAGACCAACCACCACTATTTGCCAGCATTGAAATAAATACCCTTTACCTTTTACTTAGCTGCATTGCTGTATGTCAAAAGCTAACACTGGACTGGCTTTGAGATGATCACCAAATCTATTGGGTTTATTTAAAGATCTGCTACAAAACATATGTTCATTTGAGGTACAGTTGAGCTAAACTAGGCAGCTCTCACTGGTCTTCCTAACTTAAGAGTTCAGCACACCGGAAAATGTGGGATTTTATTAATCACTAATATCCTTCCCTTAATATGCACATATAACACCATTTAATGGTAATGGGAGATACATTAGCTGCACAAGGTGAGAATGGCCCTCCAACTTATCAAACCCTATCTTTTAACTCATTTCAATAAACACCTGTGTGGGTTTTTTCTGGGACAATGGCCTGATGTAATCTTGAAGTAGTATGATCACAACTGTTTTTCTTTTAAATTAAATGCAAATAAATAAACGAGTCTATTACTTATATTGTATTAGTCAGTATGAATCACAAATTTGGCATACTGTATATTCCCGCATCCAACTGAGAATAATGCCTCTTGAATACTAATTAGACACTCACATATACAAGGACATAAACCAAGTCGAATTTTTTTTATTATTTGCATTACCTCAGCACCTAAAAGCTCTTGCAGCCAAGGCAGGAGCCCTGTCACACTAGTGTGTGTACAAACACATCCAGTCACACTCTGAGGAGAATCAAGACAACTTGAAAACTTTCTCCTCATTTACATACATGTAGCCAAGAACAAGGTCAGAAACAAATAGAATAATGAAAGTGTCATGGACTGACAGTGCATCAGCTTATGTAACTGTAAAATTCTACATGCTTCTTGATGAAGGAATTTACCAATCTTTAATTTAAAATACTGGAGGAATGTAGAAGAAATAGTCGAGAGTGAAAATAAGGGTTAATATGCTTTCATGTTTCTTTACAGCTCTGAAGTGTTTGATGCCTTTGCTATAAAGAGCAAAAGACTCCTTGGATGCCACTAAGATCCTAAGATTGTGTAGCTCTGTGGAATTGGCACCTACCTATTTGTCAAAAATCTTCTACACCTCAAAAAATTATTATGTGTAAAAATAACGAAGCAAGTATTTTAGATAACACATTAATTCACCTATAGGGCAGATCATTATTGCTATTGTTTTCCTATTGTTGTTAAAAGCACAGCAGCTATTTATTTAAGAATGTAGATACAAAATATGAGAAATTATGGTCTCTCTGTCAGTCTTGGAGCTTGATGGCTCTGGGAGAAAAGGGTGCAGTCTCAGTGTGAGGCCCCACCTGAGTACCAGGTAAACGAGAATTGCATATACAGTAGGGAACTGATACGTGATAGTGTCAAATCTGTAGATTTGTTAATATTTCTATACATATTTATATAGATGTAAAATCTCTTTACCTTTCTCTCAGCATCGAGCTTGTTCAGATAATGTAAATGGAATTTTCTCTATCTATCTCTTCTACTTTCACTTAAAAACTGCAGCATGTTCTGGAAAGCTTTGGCTTCTCAAGTTGTGAATGACTACCAGCACTTTCACTGGGAGTCTTTTCTGATCTCCAGCTCAGTTTCCTTCTGTCATCTGGTCATAGAAATCACCCATCAAGCTCATGAAAACAGTTGTCTGCAGGAATGTTGGACAGATGTGCTTTTGCAATTGAAATTAATTTGCACACAGTTTTACACGGGAATGAAACTTTCATTTACAGGATTAATAGACAAAAATGTATTAACTTTAATAATTATAAATAACTTAAATAACCAACCACTTAACCAACCCTGGTTCTGGGGTTTCTTTTTTTCATTTCTCTCATAAAAATCAGACAGTTTTTTGTTTGTTTGCTTTTTAGGAAGAACATTTACAATCATAGAATATTAACAAACATAAATTGGCTTCTGCTGGAGTAAATATTAAGCTTTATGTCAATGATGACTAATATTGCAACAGCAGAAATAAGGAATCTTAAATGAACACATTTTGGTATTCATTTCAGAGGCAAGGTAAGGTAAAACTGAGACCTGAATATGCCAAACTTTGAGAAAGTTTAGAAATTTGTTGATGATCTAGAAGGATTCAAGTGATTATTGGCACTCTGGCCTTTTGAGAATAGCTAGTTCTGAATTGGCAATACTGTTTTCAGATGTCTTCCTAACTTAATTGTTCCATATAACTTGTTTCTATTGTTATAACTTTGAGAAAAATAAGGTATTGTAGTGAGCAGAAATGAACAAAAAGACTATCAGATCTATGAAAACAGGTAAACTAAAAGCAACAATATTCCTTTCTGAACCTGTTGGGCAGCCAGCAATAGCACAAAGGATACCACGCCTATTAGCTGTATTCCTCCAACCTGAGGTTTTCCAGGATTGTGCTGGTTCTGGTCTGTCTCTGTCTCTCCAGAACTGTGGCAGGTAGGATTACTGCTAAGAAAGCCCAGATGAGCCTCATTTTGGATGGGGAGAAGAAGGCTACTTCTAAATATTTTAATTGCTTCACTTTGGCTGGGAGTAAAAGGTTTACAAATGGCATTTCTTATCAGCAACCACAGCCTCAAAGCACGTCAATCTGTTTTACCTTGTCAGTGAGCGAAAGGGCTTATGCACAACCCAATCTTACATTGACTAAGTCCATTGTTCTGTTCCAATGTTGCCATTTCTATTTTTCTCTGAGGTTATATAATTCCAAAATTATTTTGTATATATTGGATCTTTCTATTTTTCTTAGACAAGCCAGATGATTTGTCAGCAATTCACTAGGAAGAAGGAAGGTAACAGTAACTGCTGTCTGGGGTGGGCTGTGATAAGAAGCAAGGGTTGGATTAAATTCTGCTGCGATTGACCCCAGGAAGTTCAGCCTCTTGCTTCAAGACCATTTCTTTTACACACTCAAAAAGATACCACTCTTTCGAAACAGCAGAAAAATACAGAGCTTTTTATTGTGTTTGTGTACTCATGCCAGGTATTTCCATATAAAAAAATGCTTTGGGGCACAGGTGTCTTGGTCGACCGGTTGGTTTTCATAATCAGGAAAATGAAACAAAACCATGTAAATGAGCCAGTCGGTTAGAATTATCTCTATATAGCTCAAATAGCTCCAAATATTCGGAGAGAACTTTTATCAGTTGCTTCACTTAAAAATAACGTGTGAGGCAATCATGACTATGGATATTTTGTTAATACAAGAAACTAAATTCAGCAGATAAATTATGCATTACAAATTATTCCCCCAGGATTGAATTCAGAATGCTATTCTATTGCAAAACTCTGGACTGTATTTATATCTTTGTTTGGCTGATCATGAGACAGACACATAACAAAGCACTGTGTGTAAGCACGTTTCCTAGAGCTTTGCCGGTGTAAGCCCAATGGTCAGCAGCTGCTCTTTCATGTTGTGTTTCCAGCCAACCTGATACAACTTACTTTTCCTCAAAAAGGTGGCTTCTTTCATAATGCATAAGGCATAAAGACTTTTGTGGCTCTCTTCTGGACTCAAGAGGGAGATTATTCCTGCTGCCTATATCTAAAGTCTGTGCTCAAGTGCAGAGGTCAGAAAATTCTCCAGCCAAGAGCTAATACAGCTTGTTGTGCCTTCTGAGATTTCTGGTTTAGGAATACACTTGCAATGTGACTGTGTGGCCATAGAAATAAATAGGCCTTTTCTACCACATTTGAAAAATAGCATCCTTTGTCTAGCTCTGAAATTGTAACAGGAATATATAGTTAAGTGCTCAGCTTGTCCTTTTTTCTAGATCTATATCCTGTAGGGCATTGAACTGAAGTTACTTGTGTCTCAGATCAAAGTCATTTCACTTAGAAACTCAGGTTGAGCTTGAAGGCACAGTCTCTTAAGTGAAGGTCAATGGTTTATCCATTATAGCACCCAACCTCAAATTATTTTTGCAATTAGTAATATTTATATCTGTTTTTATAGTGTAAAAGAATAAAGAAAGGATAGTCAGCATTTTCAAGAAATACAAGTTAAAGGTGTTCTATCATTTAAAATGATATATCACGTTAGAAAGGAAACTTAAAAGCTGGCATATGCAATCTAAAATTAAATACAGATTTTGAATTTCAGGCTGTGAAGCTGAAAAGATCAAAGGAAACTCTTTACAGTTCTTCAGAATTTGGTATTATACTTCCCGGGAGGTCATTTACTCCCATAATTTAGTCTGACTTATTTTGGCTTCAGTTCCATTAAAAGTATGTAGGAAAGAGAGGGCCTCTTTTCACTTTAATTTTTAACTGCAACCTGTCAGTTAAAGGAGAAAAAAAAAAAGAGAGAGAGAAAAAAAAGAGTGTCTGGAAGAGGATGATCTACAGAAGTACTAATAGCTTTCAAATCTTTTGACTTTTTGAGCCTCATATGGCTAGAAACTTATCTGGAAAGATTGTATTTTAACCCTTTTGACTATTCTTGGACATAATGTGTGCTTTTATTGAAAGGGAACTTATTCACTGCCCTTGAACATATTCTGTCATTTCCACAATAACGTCTCCCTTGACAGCAATGCCTTGACTGGTTGGACAAAATAATAGAAGGACCCAAAGTTTAAGGTTCCTAAAGGCAAACATCAAAAGAACACCTTTGTTAAGTCAGACAGGTATCCAGAAGTTTACCTACTGTCTGGAGAAACCCCAAAATGAGCAGGATACCTGCTGGGATGTGAAGGCAGTGCTGATAGGGCTGAACAGACTAAAACAGAGTTTCACTTCACTGCATTTTGGGAGCAAGAAAAACAAGAGTAGTTTGAAAAAGATGAGAAAAATTTGAAATAGCTTCTGCCTTTCAGAAAAGATGTGGTACAGTCCTGAGGTCACTATTTATTTTACCTATACCAGTTTCAGAAAAAAGACTTCAAAAAATAAGATATGAGACACAGGTACTTTATCTTCTAAGAACACATTAAGTCCGCCGGGTGGAAGCATTACAGGTGGTAACAAGATTCTCTATGCTGAAAGAGGGAGTCATCTTCCCCCCTTAGTACCTCCCATTTTCCACTGAGGAATGTAAAGAGGCAGTACAACAGCTGAATTTTCCGTCTGCAGGGGGTTGGTCTTGGCCAGTCAGGGAATTTAATAATAAAGCTGGGTAATGGGGCAGTGGGATCCAGGCTGTGGAAGAGTTTTCCCTCAGCTTGACTTTCACTTGGCTTTCCACTGCTCCTGAAGAGAGTCCCAGCAAAACCACACAAAAGCTGTATGATCTCATTACTTTGTTATATTGTAGGATGTATTTGCAGAAGGATTCATGGAGAAAATTCTGTCTTAGGAGTTGTGTTCAATTATGCAATGTGTTTGTATATATATATGTAGTTGTGCTTCTTTTTTTTGACCACACGATTTCATTATTTTGTCATCTTACACTGCAGCATCGGTTTTGTACCTGGTTCAGTGGGATGCATGCATTGGTTGGTGACTCTTCTATTCACCCCCTCTCTCCTTGCTGGTTTTCATTTACCTTCTAAATTGTGACAACTAGAAGGTTTTGAGTGGGGTTTTTTTCCATCTGTGTAATACAATATGGCAAATAAAACTACATAAAAAAAGTAGTCTTGGACCAAAAAGAATAGGATTGAGTAGTCTTGGACCATAAAGAATATGATTGACTAGTCTTGTCTCTGGCACTTGGGAAATCTGGGGCTCTGGCTGTTCCATTAGAATAGACTAATGATGGTCTAGTGTACACTAATAATTTCCCAGCAAGATACGTGCTTGAAAATATCTTCCCGTATGATTAATGCTTCTGAAAAATAGCTGTTTCCTTCTGACAGAACCAAATGGATTAGAAATGTTACAATGGGTTTTTTTTTTTTGCAGTAAAAGGAGTAGTGGCAGCAAAGAGGTTAATTCTCCTCTTTTCATGAAGGTATCTTCTTAGAAGAGAAGTGATTAAAGGAGGGTTTTTTGGCATAAAAGTGTTTCTCTAATCTTGTTGAAGTGCCTAAAATGTGTTTGAAGAGCCAGATAAAAGCATGGACTTCTTATTTAATGAGTTACCAGTTATATGTACCAGTGTTTATTTTGCTTCTGTCATTGAAACACATTTTCTTAAAATGTTTTTTCCTTCACCACAGTCAATACGTAATAATGATGCAATTTATCTAGAATGAATTTCAGCATTAAGTACAAAAGTACAGCTCTCTCCCAAACTTGTACAACTGCACAGACCAAGCCAGAAATAAACTCTCAATTTTAAAGTATTCTGAGCATAACTTTAGAACATTCTGACAGAATCAGAATTTGAGTTGCAATTTCTCAGCAAGTTACCTATTAGACTGAGAGTATCCAGAAAAAAATCAACCTGTTCCTGCCAACTGTGGTGCCCAAAATGATTATACATTTTATACATATAACAATGCCAGAAATCTGATTCCCAAAGTCTTCTTTTGTCCTCCTCTCCTCTCCTCTCCTCTCCACTCTTTAATGTGGGGTAAATAATCTTCTTTATTTACATATCAAATAGTTGAGCCTGGTAGAAAATTATTTACATTTAGAAAGCTATCACTTACTTTAAATCACAGATGATAGAATCCCCCTGCCTTCCACACTAGAAGGAAGAAAAAACCTCACTGTAGTCAAGGAAATGTCGAGCTAAAAAGACTAGAATTGTCCCATGCTGCAAATGTTCTCTGCTGGTATTAGATCGTTCAGTGGAAAATTAGGTGCAAGCCTAGGTTGTTTATTGAACTAAAGGCATACATGTGCTAAAGACAGCTCTCTGTTCTTACAAAGGTATCGACTGCTTCTGTCATCATAGGATTTCCCACTATGCTTTACCACTGGGGAAGGAAGAGATCCAAAGCGGAGAAAGAAAAGCTGTCTGAGCACATGCAGAACTTCCCTGAACAGCAGTGGGTTTTTGTGCTTCTACCATGTATTAGAAAAACTATTATGACTAAAAAAACCATCTAAAGGCAGAGCTGATATAAGCAAAATGAGTCTTACCTGTGACTTCCAAGGACCCTGTTCTCCACTAAGCAGCACCATTCCCTTGAACCCTATGTCTGCAAAGTCCCATCTACCTCAGGGCATCTAAACAGCTTGACCTTCCTGGAGCACACAATAGATTCATGGATTAAAATTGCCATGAGGAAATTTCACTACACCATGAAATTTGGTGGACTTGAAAATAAATTAGACAATGTGGCATGTTAGCAAAAGTTCTAATTGTACATACTTCCCAGAGAAGTAGTTAGGCCTTACATTAACTCTGTTCCTCTCAGCAATTGAGATTCTTCTCCATGTTAAATATTTCTTTTTTACTGTTCCTCTGTCCTCTTCATCTAAACCTGTCTGCCCTCTCTTTCCCCAGAAATTGCAAGAATTGGAAGGCGCAGCAGTCCAGCTTCAGTATCCATTGAGATCAAACCTAAAGAAATGGACCCATCTCTATTCAAAATGAATTTCCTTTATACAAAAACCACAAAGGAAACTGAAGCTACATTTCTAAATACTGAAAAGCAAAGAATAAAAGGTGACTTTTCCCTTAAAGTGTTCTATGTCAACGTCATTTAGTGCTTTGGCAAATCCCAGGATATTCTAGGAGGACTAGTTTAGGGTAGCAAGCCATGCACGTACCTTTTCATTAGCCCCTTATTTTCAAACAGAGGCCTGCAGAAATTCCAGTGCTCTGAACCCTCACAGGGGGATGGAGCAAACAGAAAAGATCTTGTTAAAACTGTCCTTCTCCAAAGACTACCTTTTTTTTTTTTTTTAAATTTCTTTTTTAAGTACTCTTCTGTGGGAAAAGAGAAATCAGGTTTAGCTGAATATGTCCTCACCATGCCAGCTTCCAGTACTTTTCTCTGTTGGGCAATGGCACCAGTCAGTTGTGGCATTGCTGCCCATTTGTCTCTGGTAGGGTGCATGAAAGGCTGCTGAAATGGCAGATGAAATGACTTATGCACATGGATAGATTTTGTGAGATCAGGCTCTGTGTGTGCTAAGGCTCCTTCTCTTCCTGTGTAAACCCATGATTAACTAACAGTACAGTACAGTTACACAGAAACAGTGCTTTCACCAGGGCAGTGCTTTGCTCTCGTGTGCTGCTTTCTGTCAGTCGTGCCTCAATGCGGTATCTTTTACTTAGCTTCAGGAGTACCTGGAATATAACTCTGTCATCCCTAGCAATTCCTCTCTGCTTTGTACTAATGGCTTTCTTTTCAAGCATCTCTGATACCTGACTTTTTTCCTCTCTTCTCACTTTTTAATTCTTCATTAAAACACTCTTTATAATACTTTATTTTCAGACTTATAACCAGATTTTTTTTTCTTTTCTCCTTCTGGATTTTTTCCTTTTAAACTTTTTCTTATGTCTGGGTAAGAAAATAGATCTTAATTAAGGGCTTTGTCTTCACAACATTGGATCCCCTTCTTTGCTCTTCTAATTGCTACCAAAAACTGTTTAAATAACAGTAATATCTTTTTAAAAAATATTTTTTTTTATTTTGGAATTCCATGTAGATGATTTCACGCAGAAATTACAAGCAAATAATAGTGATGTTGAGATTGCAACATTATGCAAGGAGAGTGACATAATTTAAGGCAATCAATAAGGGTTAATGAAAGCTAGATCTCATCAGAATAACTTGATATCTTTTGATGAAAACCTTAGGATGTTATACATATATAGGGAGAAATTATATTTTTTATGCACAGTGTTCTGATTTGATTTCACCCAACATTTTATTACAAATTGTGAATATTACAAAATCAATATACAGTACTTATTAAATTGGTCAAACATGATGCTGGTCTCCAAATGTAGTTGGAAATGCTGGATCATCCACTGAGGATGAACACTTTTAGTGTGTTGTTAATCTTACTATATCTGATATCTAAATTCATGACATGGAAGAAAAGAGTCACAATAAGTTGTAGAAAACACTAAGGCTGTGAATAGAGCATATAAATAAGACATGAAGGAATAATGAAAGCTGTTATGGGGTACTTTGGTCACAATTAAGTTGGGCATAATCAAACTGTGCATTTCAATGAAGGTAAGACCATATACTGAGGAAAAACGAAGTGGGGGGGCAATTAAAGGAGATTGCACTTATCATAGAAAACAGTTCACTGAAAGGACTGGCAGTGAAGAATGGTTCTGTGCAAAATTTCAGTGTGACCATGAAACCAAAAGGTCCTATCTTAACCTGGTGAGAAAAAAAAAAAGGACTATAAGTAGGAATCTCTTTTGCTTCTATGGTGAGCAATGATGTCTCCTGAAATACTGTGCATTATTCCAGAAACTATACTTGCAGAGATGTAGAACAATAAAAGAAGAGTCTGAGAAGAGACAGGAGGCTGATTAAAGGCCAGATAATCTGCTGTCTGTTGAGAAACCTGGAGAGCAGTCCCTGTCAATTTGTCAAACTAAAATTTAAGGGCTCATTTATTTGCAGTCTATAAGCATGTATACAAAAAGAGAAGTGTGATAGCACGTGCCTCTTCATTCCAATTAATTAAAACCAACAATATTTAGTGAATCCAAAGGACCTCATAAAATCTTGTTTGAAAAAATGTATAAATTTGTCCTGGCAAGGATTGTTAATCATTGGAACAATTTATGCAGAACAGTGGTAATTTCTCCATCACTGAAAATTTCGGCATTAGAGCTCGATGCTTTCTTCTGAGAGAAAGGAAAGATGGAGAAAAACTGAATTCGAAGAACTCCTGTGGTATACAGGAGGTCAGACAAGATGTTTAGATGTTCCCTTCTGTTTTCACAGTCTATGAATCTAAGCAGGTACTGGCTCAGATAATTTATCATCTTGTCTTCTACGGGATTACTCATATACTTTGAGTTGAACAGGTGTTTAAGTGCTTTGCTGGATCGGGGCCAAACAGAGCTGGTGTTGTGCCATTTCTGTGCCCCTTTCGCAGCTGTGGCAGAACATGACTTGGGGCTGGTGTGGTACCAGCGGTCACACTGCTCCAAGTAATTGGCTTAGAAAATGGTGCAGATTAAATGGTGCAACCAGGACTAATTTTGAAAGGAAGGGAATACTGGACTGAATGTGGAACTCCTAATAGATGAAAATTACTGCTGTGTGGCTCAAGTGATGCATGGAAGGGGTTTTTGGGGTCCTATCACAATATTAGTCTGGGATATTGCTATAAATACATCCATTTTGCAGGGACATGCTACTCCAAAGTAGGAATTATCTTCAAATAAACGGTATACACAGTTAAAGACTGTTCTAATCACTTTCTTAACTGGTACAGCTGTTCTAGTATTACACAGTTGTATAGGCAAGCTCTTAGGGATCTACATTAGTGATTGTGGCTTTCTTTTGTTTGTTAGCTTTCTCAATCCCTACCCTATGTAATAACTAAATTAATGATCTGATTTATGTCCAGAGATGTAGGATTATGTCTGAGCAAAGAATGCCTGAGCATTTTTCACAACTGATCTGGCTTTTATGTATAGCAGATCAAAACTATGTTATGAAAGGAGGAGCTGTATGGAATGGATCTTCTAAAAGACTTATAATCTTACTGCACAAAGTTACTGGGTTTTTATTTGACAACTTTTTGCTGCTTCTCTCTTATGCTCACAATTGCTACTTCCTGAAAAGCACTTTCTTTTTCTTGTATCTCCCCAGGTTTCTCCATCTATCTATTTCTGTTTGGACAATATGGTGATGGAGAAGATCTGGTCCCCATGTCCTGCAACTTTTCTATTACAGCCTAATGTTCACTATGTGTTTCATTTGGCTAGAACTTCCCAAAATATAGTATACATATATTTGTACACAAGATACATCAAAGTGGTATGTTAATACTGTGTGAGGAGCTAAATATCTTCTCCTACTGTCATCATTATTTCTACTGACAGTAGTAGCTAATTTAAATATGTTTGGAAATTACATTTGGAACTGTTACAGTTCCAACTTTTCCCAGCTTTCTCAAAATACATTTGGGAAGTGCTGTTTCTATTCAAAATGCAGGTAAAAAATGCCGTAAGGTATGGCTTATAGCCAACATGCTGATATGAAATGTTTAAATGAAATAATGCCAGACCACACAAGCACCATGGTACTGCTCAGGATGGTACTCACCATGGTACTCAATACCCAGGAAACCCCCAGCCAACAGGATAGGGTCACATTCTCTGTCTGCTGTTGCTCCAGGTGAATTAGGGGAGCTAGAAATGCACAGTCCAGAAAGTCTCTTAAGTGAGTGAATATTTGGGGAACATTTATGCTGTTTTCTTCCAAAGGTGCCTCGTGTGCAGCCATTCTCAGCGCGCACAGGGTGTTCTGGGGTAGAGGACGTGTGTCTAACAGACACCGTGCTCCAGCAACGCTGCCCTTCTGCAGCTCCTTGGGGAAGCAGAAGGAGACAGCTTGTCTCAGGGCAGCCCGGTCCAGCACCACCTCGGGCACAAGGCTCAGAGCTGCAAGGCCAGAAACAGCTCTGCCTCCTTAAAGTGCCTGTCTCTTTCAGAGTCATGTCAAGCACAGCTTTACAGGACACAGAGGTCTCTGATTTTAAAACAGGCATATGCTCTTATGCATATCCCACTCCAAAGGAGAGAACTATAAAATCTTTGGATTTTGTTGTTTGTATTTAAAAGCCCTCAAGCATCTTCCTTGATAGGTCTGTATGCACACTGCAATTATGCATGCATACATTAAGCACTAAATGAAAACAAAAGACATTTAAAGTTAATTACTCTAGAAAGTCACCATATTGTGATCACACACAGCACCACTATTGCTGCCCAGCTAGATATCCCACTTTCATGCAAACAACAGAGCCAAATTGAATTACATAAAAAGAAGCTACATACTGACTCCCAGCAGTATGTTTTGACAAAACACTTTGTCTACTTAAATGATTTCAGAAGCTGTAGTCAAAAGCCTTGACTGCAAATAATGGGTTCATAAAACCTATCTTTAAAATTTTACCTGACAGTAATGCTGTGCAAATATCTGCACTTCTAGTTCACCTTCTCCACTTGTTTACATCAGGATTTTAATAGAGTGGCTGTCACAGAACAACAGCTAAAGGCCACTGTTTGATAAGTTACTGTAAAAATAGACTGCTTAAAATGAGAATTTCCTCCTAAATTCAGTCATCACAAAAAGGTGGTGGGTAGGAAAACATTGAAGGGAAACAATTTCTAGGAGGACTGCAATAAAGACTTTTCAAGTTCAGTGACATTCTAACCTGCAATGTCTTTGTAAGAAACTACATTTCCCATCTGTCTTCAGTTTTAGTGAGAAATGACAAAAATAAAAGGAAAACAGGAGAGATAGATAGATGATAGATTAGATAGATAGATTGATTGATCGATCAATCTTTTTTTGGATTAGCTCACTTAGCATCCATGCATAACATTTGAAGAATAAATTGACTAGATCTCCTTTACCACCTGAAGAAAGAAATTAAACACCCGGAGAAGTCTCAAAGTTGACCTGTAGAGCAAAGAACTAGCCAAAAGTATTCTGTCAGACAGTGCTCTAACATTCAGCTGCTGGCTTTCCACAGGCAGAATGTCTCTGCAGAAGGTGACTGGATGCTGATGGCTCTACGTGACCTCCAGGCATATCCAAGGCCCCCCTCACAAGGAGCCACCCTCTGCAGCAGCATGTCTATACTGAGTTGCTCTCAGCACCTGAGGTATGAGATGGGTGGAGGGAATGCACTTTAGCCACTCCCTTTCCAAGGAGAAGACATCAGTTGGAGGGAGGTTTACTTTGCTCCAGCAAGCGGAGTCCATAACCACAGATGTGCTCTTCTGTCACATGGCAGAACTGTACATTTCTCAGTTTTCTCAAAAAGGGAGTGGCTCCTTATAATCTCTAATAGCTGGTTAAATGTATAGCTGAATCCCTTCTGAATTCAGTATCATTGAATAAGATTTCCATGGAGCTACTTGTAAAGGAGAGTTTCTGAGTGAGAAAGGAGGAGAGAGAGATGCAGAATGGCTTCATCTATATGGTTGGGTTTAATCTAATCTTATTTTCTGCCATGTCTGTTGGAGATCTTTAGTCTCAGTAGATTTTGGCATAGTCCAAAACCTTGGAAACATAGTAGATAATATTGGTATGTTAAATATATGCACCATGCTTCCTTGCATTACACAAAATGTAGAGATACTTACAACTGCTTGCTAGCTATGAAATATATAGTAGCTATATAGTGTGGCAGCCTGCCTTTTTTGAGTTTGGTTTGGCTTTATGGGTTTCTTATTTGTGGGGGTCTATTTAGTATGCCCTGATTTCCTGCTGTGAAATTTTTGGAACAAAACTTCAAGTTTGGATGAGCTTGTGCCTGATACAGCTCAAAGAAGAAAGACAGTATTAGAGCTGTTGTCTGTGAGTGCAGATATGAGACTGCTAAAGCCCATCCTGCCAACCTCTACTTATGTTTACCCATATTATATAAGAACTCCTTTGCTACTCATTCAGGGCTCATTTTATGAATCATTCATATTCATCCATTGACCAAAATATCTCTTCCAGATGAGAGAGCTGGGCTTACCCTCAGGTCTAATACAGCAAATGTCCCGTATGGCTCTCCAGAGCTCCAACATTAATAGCCGGAACAGCAGGACTTCACTGCAAGTCTCTGGAGTTCCCACTGAATCAGAGCCTTAATGAGCGCGTAGAAATCCAAGACAGAGCATAGCACCCCCTAAACAGAAAAAATATTGACCTAGAGCCTGCAAAGGTGGGACTATAGAGGAAGAAAATGAAGTACTTTCAATTCTGCTAAATTGTTTGGAAAAATAATTATTATTATTTAATGAAGAGTGAATTTTATTGTATTAAGGGACTTCAACATGCAGAGGGGGTTATGAAGTAGATTCAGTGGGACTGAGGTCGCTAAAATTTAGACAAATATGCATTGTTAGCTTGAACAAGTCAGTATGTGACACTACAAAGGCTTTAAATATTTATTTACACCCAAACCAATAATAAGAGCTTCAAAGCTCGGTGTTTTTCCCCCCCCACTTATGTTTTCTGCGAACCCATGCAGTTGCTGCAGGGGGTTGGACCCACACCCAGGGCTTTGGGTAGTACTGACCTTGCAATGCAAAAAGCACAGAACTGGTTTGAGGATCTGTGAAACCCTTCTGTGCACTGCATCCCTAAAGCTACAAGCCCCTTCCCCTCTCCTCTTGTCTCTGCAGGCTGCAGAATGCCCCTATCAAGGAGACAGACCCCTGTGTTCACCTTTCTCTCTTTACCTTATCAATACCTAACGTTAACAGCACAAAATATCTCCACTTCCTTCATTCCAAGAAGTGTTGAAGATATGCATTAGATGCTGTGTGGCTGTGCTGCCACGTTATCAGGATGCTGTCAGCAGCTCTGCCAGGTCGGCTGCTTGGGAGGGCGCGCGAGCCTGGATGCAGGAAGCCCAGGGTCTCTGTGCTACGCTCTGACCACAGCAGGAACACACACCAAGTGGTCAGGAACGCAGCTTCCACTCGAGGGGCTTCCCCCACGTGGTTGGGAGACGTGCCAGCAGAGATAAAGGCGAGAGAAGCGGTCTGCTGCTTGGATTCCAGAAGGTTTAATCTTCTGAAGATGCAGAAGCAGCAAGATGAGAAACCAGGCATTAGAGGCATTTTTATACCGGGACACAGGGTGGCGGGGTGAGGGGTATAATCCAACAGAGAAAGGGAACATGGGAGGGAACAACAGGGAAACAGCCAGTGAGAATGGAACAGAGGAGGGATTACAGACAATCAATGGGGAACTGAGGGCAGGGCTGCAGGGGGGCTGTGGGAACTGGCAATTCACGATGCTACAATGCTGCGCTTGGATCACGCCCTCAAATTCCTTTCTGGACAATGTTAGAATGCCTAGAAATTGTTAGCACAGTTATTATTAAATAATTAGTACCTGTGCAATGACTTCCAGCAAAGACAGTAAAATACTTTGGTGTTAAGAGAACACTCAATGTTTTCTGAAGAAAGAACTATTTCTGGTCAGATTCTGTCTCCTATGGGGAGATATTGCTGCCATTTGGTTTTCTCTTGTCTTGCTTCATTCAATTCCCAGTCACATTTTTTTGTCTTTTATTTTTATGATTATTACTTTTATCACAGCAAAAACACAGTAAAAAGTCTGGATTATTTTTGAGGCACTATCTCTTCTACTCACTACTTTTTATGTTCCAGAGTAAAAGAGCGCAACTTTTGCTCATTTGCTGAATGCAAGCCATTTTTATGGGAAATGGGATCTTAGGTATAGATCTGACATATAGATCTGATTTTTCTTTTTTTTTTTTCCCCCTAAGAGTGCTTTTTAAAAAAGAAAGATGACAAAGTACATTCATACTCAAAGATTCTGAGAAATTGACTCATCTTATATGCTATGGGAAGGGATTTAAGGGTATGGCTCCAAAACCTGTGCTCTGACCATCAGTCAAAAGCTCTGCTTCTTATGGTGATTTGTTTTTAAACCAACAGTACCTGAGAGATGTGTAAGGAAAATTAAGATTGCATATTGATGGAAAAAATGTAAAATACTCTGAAATATAGGAGATAGGGTGATGGAGACTGACCCCAGTCACCTATTATTTGTGTAATTTTAATTACTCTCCCTTTAATTTAAGCAGCTGACACACACTTTCAGTGGTGTTCAGAAAGTTAATAGGGCAGCTGAGTAAGGATTTTAAGGTCATATTCTTGTCCTTTGGTGCTTATTTTATTTATTAGCTGCTGCATTAATATTCTTATGATTACAGAAATGATCATTGATGTATATAATGCATCTTACAATAGTATACAATGATGAATATTGTAATATCTATTTCTTAATATGTCTTCTTATCCTTGATTTTTAGCACTAAACTCACAAAAATACAACAGCATTTAGATCAAGATGCTTCTTTCCTTACATTATTTCTTAATTATGGTATGTAGTCATCAGTTTGCTGACAACAGTTTTCCTGGATGTCACTCTTTCTTTGATTTCACCCCTCCTGACTGAAATTAAAATATTGACATAAATAATTTTGCAGTAGCAGTGGAAAATTCAAAGAGGCATTTAAAGTAGAGGAGCTTCTACATTTATTGCTTCTATATACATGCATTTGTCTGTGGTTTCCAGGTACATAAACAGTAATTTAAACAAAATTAGTGTGCTGTTTCATCCATGCCTTGCATGCACATAAATGATGACACTTACCTGCAGTTAATTTTTTTAACTCAAAAATAACATGATTTGCGCTACAAAACTAGAGGGAATCTGATGGTTCTGGGCCTTTTTTTCTTTATAGGCAAAAGGAATGGGGATTATTAGACTACCAATGTACATAGAGTGGTCTGCTCATATCTATAAATTCCTCACCCATTTATCTGCTCCCTTCTTTACAAAGGATCAGTAAGAAAGGACAGACAAAAATGGATCATGGAATTGGCTGGGGACCAAGCTGCAAGTCACAGCAATGGCTTTCAAAAATGAAGACAGGCAAGGAAAGCATCCTCCAAGCACTTGGTTCTCAAGATAGAGATGGTGGTGTTTCCCACTCAGGAAGAAATGATGGTGATGTGGAGACAGTGTGGTTCAGGGGCAGCTCTGCTGAGCCCGTTGCAGCAAGGACAGAGGGAGCTGCCTGAGTAATTTTTCTTATGCTGACATCTCTGCACATTTCTGCCCCTCCAGCCAGGTGCTGCTCACCCACAGCTTAGCCAGGCATGCAACCTTCAAAGGGGAACTCCCTGCTCCCAGGCAGAGATGTGCCTCCATACAATGCCAGGCCTCTCACTGTGAGGTTGGTGATCACAGGATAAGGCAATGGGCACACTAATGAAATTGGTCAGAAAAATTTAAGCAGGACTGATGAGTGTTAGAGTATTTCTGGTAATTCTTTGTGAGTTTTCATGAATACTGAGGTTTTTTTACTGAATAGGCAAAAATCATTGCTTTTCTGTTCAAGAGGTTATCTTACGATGGACCTTGCAAAACCTTGTAGGTTTTATAAACAACAGGGTGTATGTGATGTAGTGACACACGTCAGTAAGTATTCTCTTTTTTAAATTCATTGCAGTGAATCGATCTCATAATGTTAACAAATCTTTTTCCATATCCTCCTGAAATGTCTATTTGACTTAAACAGCAAGGTTTAGACATTGAGCAATGGCTAATGAGATCATGGTCACCATTAGGATCTGAAGAGTTATTGAGATATGAGGGGGAGTATGTTTTCCTGTTGTCAATAGATGTTGTAAATCCTAAATCAGAAAACACTGCAGTAGTATCAAGACCCAGAAATCTAAAGGTGGCATTAAAATTCAAGAGCAGGAAAGGGACAAACTACTAAGAGTCAAAACTGTTTAGTACTTCACAGAATGTGCATGTGTGGTCAAGGCAAATTTCAAATGTGATGTATTGTCATCCTTTTATATTTACTTGCACAACTGAGTGAAAATTCAATCTTCAGTCCGTAATACGGATAGGCCTGTGGAAACACTCATCATTTTAATCCCAACATGCTAATGCCCCCTGTGTGAATATAGATTTCTCAATTAAACTGAAGTAATTTGATCAAAGAACAAGTCTCACAGGTGCAAGCAAAGGTTTCAGTAACAACAGCTCAGCTATTCATTGCTGGAGAAGTGTTTTCCACTGACTGATGCACAGCTGAGGCTTAGAGCTGTACATGACTTTGGACTCAGAAGCACTCAAAAATGCACATGTTTCAGTGGGAAAGCCATGAAACAGTCCACAACTTGGCTGTGCTATTGAGAATGCATCTCTAGATCCCACAGAGTTAAATTTCCAAGGCCCCCTTGAATCTAGCACAGTGTTATGAACCTCTGATGCTTTTTCTGGGATCTCCTTTGATATAGGCCTGTGCCAATTTCTTTCTAAGAAATCTCCAGACCCACAGACTATTTTAAGGGATAGGACAAAGTTTGAGTCTCCAGCCAAATAGGAATCATAAATGGGTGAAATGACCCCCCATTAATACAACCCATGTAGCCTTATCTACTAACAGCGTTTTATATTTTTAACTACTGGATATTTGTAAAAAGTCACCATCTCTATTGGCATTTGACAAAGGACACAGTTAAATAGACCTGGCATTTTCTTATTCATGTTGTTGAGCTACTTGAATTAAGGTTCAGTCACCATATACCATGCATTTTTATGGATTAAAAAAAGACCTAATTTCCATGTAGACAACAAGATCTAATATTTCTTCCTGAGAAGTTTGACTTCATTCTTTTTTATAATTAGAAAAATGTTTTTGCTAACTCTTCAGTGATGACCTTGATTTTAGTGCTTTGTCTCACACAGGTATGTGCCTTGCTTGCACGTCTTTACAGATGCACTTTCTGGAATACATGAGAATTTTATTTTAATTACATTTTTCTCTGAATTGTACAACATAATTTACTCACTTTCTTTAGTTTGTTCATTTTTAGGCCATAAATATTATTAACCCACGGAGATTTGTTTCTGCTTCCTTTAGTTAATTAAACACACCGTTGGATTTATCTTGTGCTACCACCAGGAGGGCACAACAAGTGAAATACTGTATCAGTAGATGGTTCATTCATTAGCATAAAATAATCAGTGCTTTTGAATACCTGCACTTCAATGTCTCAGGTTTGGTTTTTTTGTGATTGCATCTAGGAAGCAACAGCATCAGTAAAGGGATAAAGAAGAGAAAGACAGAGAAAGAAAANGCACAGATGTTAAAATTAGCAGATTTCCTTAAGAAAAGAAAGGGAATTTGACAAAAAAGGAAAGTCCACAAGCTTGCCTGGAGGCAGGTCTAACTGGCACCTAGAACATAACATGGGAGTAATGTAAAGGAATTCTCTACTCTGCTACTAACAGAGATTGAATAACTACAAACCCATTCTTTCCATCAAGTGACTTCTTCCTTTGGGGGGAAAAAATCCCAGACTACCATATGGTCCTGACAAGTATTTCTACTGATTCTACCTGATGTTTATCAATGCAAAGTAATGTTATTTCTCCAAAAAGAACAATGCCCCAGGATAACATACATAAATACATAATGACACATGCAGGTATTTAATGCATCTTGCACCTTTGAGAGAGCTTATCACAGAATGTCAGAGAATACTGATTTCTTTAGAGGCTGCTCAGTGTCCCTCTTACTCCCCTGGGGTCACAGTCAGATTTGCCTTCATCCCGGGACACAAGTCTGCTGTTTGCCCGGACTTGGTGGAAGACTTTGGATCACCTGTAGAGATACCACATGCCTAGGCATTCCCTTGAGCCTCCTTCAAAACCCTTCTCCCTAGGTATTTCTCCACCCTTTCTCTCAGTTTTTCATGACTGTATAAAAAATTAATAGGACTCTGATCCATATTGCCTTTTCTCTCTAATTGCATCAGAATGTATGAAGGTGAAGCAATGATATAAGAGAGGAGGCTGAGGCTCCCTGCCCAAACTAGGGAAATCCACTTACACAGAGGACCCCTCTGTGTACAGATGTAGTTGGTGTGACCTATTTCTGGGACCTTTTTTTCCATTTTTGGGAGAGAAACTATTAATTCATTCTTTCTTTCTGAGGAATAAAATAAGAACCCAGACACATTGATTATTAATCATTCATTTGGGGATTCTTCTCCCTCTTGACCAATGACATAATCTTCAGTGAACAATATGTATACTGCAATTGACATTTGCACCAAAAAAAAATCAGGTTATATTGTATGCATCTGCACTAATAAAAATAGTCATCTTTCAAATCCTCCTTTTCAAAGTCTCACTGAACAGACTTCGATATCTATATAGCATTTATTCTGACCTTCGCCACTCTGATCTTCCTGCACTGGGGAACTGTACAGAAATACAATAAAATAGAAGCATACTTTATTAAAATACACATTTAGACTGCAGTCTTCAGAAGCTACAAAGTCCGGTGTACAGGAACCATTGCAACAATTTGGAGGTTCAGCCTCTTCAGGCCTCACATAAATGCTGAGTATAAATGTCACTCTGAAAGTCTGTTGCATAATATCTTCCAAACAGTACCGCTGATGTGTTGTGTGACTGCAGCAACTCAACAATTCATCCCAAACTGAGTCCACATTTCTGCTTGTTTAAGATCCCTATTTTTGATATCATAGGTGATTTAATGCTATCTGTTGTGGTGACGAAGAGTCATAGACAAAGATCAGTCACTCCTACTTGCAGATGAGTCACTCTTTCAGCATGTCCTACTTCCAGAATTTTTTTTTTTTTGCTTTGCTTTGCTTTGCTTTGAGGGAGAATGAGGATGTATAACAGTTTCTACTTCAATTGCATAAGCTCTTGTTTTCAATCATAAAAGACATCCAGATGCATATGAACATTTGAGTAATTAGGAGACAGATACATTCACTATTGTTAGATTAGTTTATGTAGAGGTTCTGTTTTGGTTTTAGCAATTGTAATGAAAAACATCCAGGCTTAGAGCAAGCAATAAGCTCATGAAAATTCAGGCTTTTGTAAAATTATCCACTAGGTGTAAATACCAGTATTCATGTTAGAAGAACAACATTTAATTTGTGTTCAGGTGTGCTAGATAAAGCAACTGTCTTTGAGGCTGATGGAGTAATCATGGAGAAAGCAACATGGGCCATTGAAAGATGAAGGGCAGTGGGAAATACAACACTTCTGATAATAGGAAGGGCTCTGTGCCGTCAGTATGTGTTTTCACAAGTGTGGTAACTGCAGGAATCACAATAGAAAGTGCTGCATTTTGTTTTTAAAATAGCATCTTTAAAAGAATGCTCTTGTAGAAATTAACTGTATTTTAAGGATATTCTCTTGGATGATGAATCATCAAGCCCTGTTACTTTAACCAGTGACTCCCTGCAGAAACAAATGTTGAAATGTATGAGAAAATATTAGTCCTAATGATTTTTCTTGGAAAATATTGCTCATATAGTAATTTTAATTAAGGAATAATTTAGAACTTTTGTATTTGTATTCCCAATGTCAAACTCTTTTGTTCTCACACTTACACCCCTGTTATTAATGTTAGCCATGGTTTGCAAAAGAGGAAAAGCTAGTTATCAATGAATAATTCAGACTCCATAACTGTCAGACCTCATTATTTTAAATAAGGCCTGGTAGTTCCAGTTGTAACTGGCTAATTGCATCATTTAAACTTAAACTGTTAGAATATTTCATATAATTAACAATTTTTAAAACTTTTAATACATTCAAAACTACTGTAGTACATAGGGCAATTTCCTTTAAATCAGGCTGAAAGAACAAAGAGACATTCGAGTTGTGATACCAGTCCTCAAGTTGTTAAAATAAAAAGAAGATAACCTGTGGAGAAATTGATGTATACAGTAGTTAAAACAAGACCCTATCATTAGAATGAAATGATGAAAAATACTTTAAAAAGGGGAAGCTGAAAAAATCAAAACACCTAAAACTAATTAAAATTTAAAAATTTAAACACCTGAAACTTATGAACTAAGTTGTAACCTGATACCTGATGGAGTTCTTGCTGGCAAGATTGTTCCAGCACTATCAGTGAAAGTGTTTCCTTTTGTGTGGTCATATTCTGTACTCTGTTTTGTTTTCTGACAGTAAATGTAATTCCCAAAGCAGCTGCAAATAGATGCCATGACAAACTTCTAAAAAACCGAACCAATGTTTTTCCAAGAGGATCCAGTGAGTTATTTTTATTTGTTAATAATTTTAATTTGTTATTAGAAATTTGTAACAATATTTTAATTTTGAATCAATATTTATGCTTAATAATATAGACTTGATAAAGTGAGAAGAACATTACATACGCGTTTCTTCAGAGTGTATGCCAAGCAGGAAGAGCCAAGGGCCATTTATAAATTAAACTAATCTTAAAATATTGTTTTATTTTTTTCCTTTAGCCTCATTCTCAGATTACATCCAGCAGATTTTTATATGTATCCAGCAACTGTAAAATGAGGGAGGTTAATGTGTACTTCTAAATGGACCTATTAAAAAAAGACAATGTGACTCAGGCTTTTCCTGAAAAGTACCTGTATGCAGTACAATAAGACTTGCACAGTAAAGATTATCCCCATTTTCCAGATGAGACACTCAAGTTCAAGCTAAGATATATATGATTTCTGCAGTCTCTGTCTTCCCTTCCCCATACTTCTGAAACAAAGTGAGTTTATCTGGGTTTCAGAGTCTGGCTTACAGCTTTAATGGGAGGCTGTAAGAGAAAACATCGTGGACTACCTGAGTGCTGTAAAAAAGAAAAAAGCTGTATATGCTGTCTCTGGAATCACTCCAGCATATTATTTCTTTCTTTATCTAATGAAAAAAAAAAAACAAAACAAAACACCACAACTTTCAGCTCTCACATTGAAACTATAAATTTCAGCCCACATAGCCATTGAGAACATCATTAAGGCTGTGGAAGTTACACAGCAAGGGCTTGGATCTTATCCGATATGTAGCAGCCTCGCATTGCTGGATATCTTGTAAAAGCCACCCCTACATTTCTGCATCATACTGGAGGTCATTACAGAATACATACAGAAACTATGTGTGTTCTTGTGCCTGAGAGCAGAATTGGTGCACCACACAGATTAGTTTCCTAGGTTTTCCACATGCTGAAACTGAGCCATTTCTACTTGTGCAAAAACCACATCTAGCAATAATTGGTCCCCACAGAGATACAGACTATCATATTTTCACATTCTTCTGAGATCTTAAACTCAAAGTTGAGGTTTCTTGGGAGATACATCTCTTAAGAAGACAAGCAGCATCAGGTTGAGTTTTGCAAATCTTTGCTTAAGGCAGATTTAAGGACTAAAACATTCTCTCCCCACCCCTCAATTCTAAACTCCCTCTTCATGGGAGATTTTAACCCGCTGGACAGGAGTCAGCATGAGGTTTCTGAAGGCAAGTCAATTAGAACTGAAATTTTCCATGGTACCTGTATTTGGATTGGAAACATTATAGGCAAGCTACCAAAATTGTAGGCTGGGAATGGCTTATTTTGACGGTTGCTATATTTTTGGGGGGTAATCACAAAGGCAATGATTATCCTTTCTCAGAATGTAACAAAGTGATATGACATAAAATGCTAAATAATTCCTGCAGTTAATACTTTGAGAACAAAAGAGAAGTCATGCAATACCTGCTGTGGTCAGGTAATATATTGTAAAGAAGGAGGTAGGAGAGACCGAAGATGACGTATCACACAAAATCTGGGTGTATACAGTTGGCCATAAACCTTTATCATATCCTTGTGGATACTTCAACACCATCAACTCCAAAGTCCTAAGTTGTCCATGGCTAGAGAACGCTTTCTGCTGCTGGTGGTTAAGACTAATACTTTATCTGTCAGATTTTAGGTTGGCATTCTGAGGTGGAGGTGCCCCAACAGGGTCACAGCTTTGGCACTCAGTGCTTGGAAACCCCTTTTATTTCTGGGTTTTTTATTGCCTTAGCTCTGGTTTGGTCCATTGAAGAGTTTTTATCAGGTATGTGCCTCACATTTAACTGTTTGGGAAGCCACATAGTCAACATTTGGAGACAACAGAGTTGTAGGAGAGATGAGCTGGTAAATAATGGAGCTGAGATTATGTATATTTTGAATGACATACATTTTGTATCATAGTATGCCATTACATAGAATAATATTCACAACTCTATACAGGCAAGACAAAATAATCTAACAATACTCAAACAAACTAAGTTTGTACAGTTCAATAACAAGACCATTAAAATCATAATAATTTTGGAAGTTATGATGTTAAAATGATATTACAATTTTAAATCCATACTGATACCCCTCCATAGTCTTAGTGTATTTTTTTCCCTGTATAATTTCATATCATTGGGATACAGTCAAATAAAAATTAGTAAAACAAGTTGCATTTCAGAGAAGAAAATATTTGCTCATCTTGTCTTGCAGTGTCTGGAGACTTCTGCAATTGTTTACTTGTTCACTTTCTGTAAGCTGTTGTCAGCTCAGCTGTCTGAACTATAGCTTCATTTTTAAATATTTTTCACTGAAAAAATACCAACTAAGTCTCTGAATGTTTTATGTCTACAGCCACATCAGATATCACAACAAAAAGGAGGCTTATGTCTTGAAATTACTCAGTGTTGGCTTCACCCTTGTCAAGGGCTGGCTCCCCATACGGAAGCTGACAGTCAGGTTTAGGGTACGCTAGATGTGTTTCATCAGTGAGAGGAATCAAGTTCTGTGTGTGTACAGAGCATGGTCTTAAAATCAGTGATTTCACTGACAAAAAACAAAAGACATCTTTTTCCTACAGAGTTGTGGACACCTGACTGAAAAACACAGGGTAACCAGAGACACACCGTGAGCGGGAGGCGCAAAGACAGCAGGTAGAGCGCTCCTACCGAGCATATTCATTCTGAAGGGTCATTCAAACGCCTCTCTACAAAAAAGCCTGAATGTAAATAATGTCAACCGTGTATGAAAGCAGGTGATTTAGGTCACTGAGAAGTGTACCTTGGTTAAATTATATTATTCTTTCAAATACTTAATGTACATCTGAGGTATTCACTTTGCTTGTCTATAAAATCTTCACTAAGGAGATCCATCCACTGCTTCAGAAAGGAAAGCAAACAAATGGAGGCATGCAGTGCCATTGAATATTGGAAAAAATATCGGGTAAGGAAGACCACATATGATCTATCCAAAGGAGATCTGAAACTAACTGCAAGTGATGAGAAGATACTGAAATGCGTGTGAGCATCCTTGAGAACTGTGAAAAAATGGGGCAAATTTTTACTATGGGGACAAAAATATCACCAAATGTCCCATCATTCTTAGATCCATTCTTACTGCAAGGAGAAGAAAGATTTGGGGGAGGTGGGTGCAGGAAGAAGCAGAACCTAATTATTTAAGGAGTGTATAAATGCTGGAAATTCAGTTAAATTTCAAGTTTAAAAGCTCGTATTTCACTCTTTGGATTGAAATCAGGCAAAAGCTTTGCTCAAGGAACTTGAAAATCTCTTGTGTCTTTTCTTCACAGTGACTGGCTGTTATACCTGCACAGCTGGGCCAAGGAAGCTTCTGAAATTTTGACTATTGCCAGCTTTTGAAGGGAAGAGGAATGTGGAGCAAGCAACCTCCTCCTCCTCCTCCTGTTTTGCATTTGACAATCAGATCTAGTTGCAGACTGTCCTCAGAGGCCCAGGGACTGTGATCTTAGCTCCTTTAGGGGAGACCTGCATAAGAAACAGGTCCCCAGAACCACACTGACAGAATCTTTCACGACACTCCAGGTTTGCCGTGGATGAAGGCCTCCCTCATCACAGACAGCTACTTGGGACGTCAAGGTGGGCCAGCAGCTACCAGTCAGTGTGGCATCTGTTGTGCAATGTGGCTGCTTATGAGCTTAGAAATCCTGCAATCAAATGTATTTCAGCATGGCAAGATGCTCTTACTTTTCTCTGTTTTAGTGCAAATTAGAGAGAACTCAGCTGTGGCTAAATACTTGCTGCTTTTTACTGTGTTTTCAACACAATCCTTTTATGTGTATGTACATCTTGCCTGCAAACATTCCTACACACTCAACAACAGATGCATTGAGGATGATTCTGCCAATTACAAAGCTACTAGGAGTGCTGTAGTTGAACTCTGAGTATAGAGCAGCCAGCTAAAGTAGACAACAACAATTTTTGACACAGCCGGTCACAGCTGACATTTCTGTTCTTGATCCACTGAGTCATCTGAATCCTGTAAGAACATTCATCATGGAAATAGTCTGAAACAGAGAAATAGTCTGAGCTCTCCTGCGGAATCTATTCTTGACCCAATCTGCAATGTTAAGAAAGGGCTCTGATAGCTGCGTATATTCTCTTCACTCGTAAGTAATAGGAGCGCACTGCTTGCTGGTCCCAGTCCTTGTGGTCACAGTGGGATTGTCACTGTTTTATTAGTTACTTTTGCACTTTCTGATGTTCCTGTAAAACAACATTCTGTTTCAGGAGATGTGCCTGTCAAGGAAGCAGGGAGAAGGTGGATGACATGATGAGTGGCTTCCAACACTTTGTTTATGTCTCCATGGGGTGGAAGCATTTTGTTAACTCTGCACTCTCAATGTGGATCAGTCACTGCTGCCAACATAAATAATTTCAAATATTTCACTGAGAATTGCTGCAAAGCTACAGGAGATTTTCTGCCTATATGACTGAGATTGTGTCTCCTTTGATTTCAAGTTGATTTAATTTTGTAGAAGGAGAGGCAAATACAGGATGAGGGATAGTGCAGCCCTCCAACTTGCATTATTGATACTTCCAAAGTGTCCAGTTCAAATGGGGGCAGAATGTTAAGAGAACTGAGAGTATCAGTCTAGTGGCTGAAGGACAAAAATAAGCTGCCTTTTTGATCTTTGCTGGTCAACAAAAGCATGCTTTTCTAGCTCCAGAAGTCTTTCATGTGAGAGAAAATGGACAGAGATGAAAACCCATGTCTGATCTAACACTTTGGCAAGCTTTATTTTCTTACACCCACAGGAGAAGATTTCTGGCCTTTCAGAAAATGGACAGAAGTAAATCAGAAGTCCCTTTCTGCAATGTAGAAAGTCACTGTTAAAGTTTATTCTGTGTATAAAACATGCTCTGTGTGCAGAATTATCATCCTTAAAACCCTGCCCTCCATTGAAATTAGGTTGGTCAAAAAACTGGAGCCTCTGGGCATAAACAAGACCCTCAGTTCTCTAAATGGATCACAGTGTAAGATTTAGAAAAAATATTTACTGTACTTGTCATCACTATTCTGGCATATTTTGCTTGGAGAAGCTGGATCAGGCAGAGCTAGAAGCCTGATAGATTTGTCTAACCACTGACTTGGAGTACATATACCTGAAACTGAGCAAGTAATTCAAAATAATTTTTCAGATAAATTCATTTTCTTATTTATTTTCTGAACATAAAAAACCTGTGAGCAAGTAATGAGTTCCATTAATTCACTAATTGTTTGAACCTACTCCACATATTCTAAGTGATATTTTTATTACCTTAGAATGGAGTGATTGGAAATAATTTGTTGAGTTACTTGCATTAAATGTCTGTCCCTGCTTCGATGAGCATTGCTGTCATTGTGAAGATAAAAAGATGGGAAATCTCTGAGGCTTTTGTATTTTGAGACAATGGGAACAGATTTGGGACAAGGAAAAGAAAATGAAGATTAGGGGATTTTAGAAAAATAAACCTGTGTATTGCTGTTGGTTTTCATGTCAGAAAAAGATGGAGGTTTTTTGATTGTGGTACATTTATTTCTCTCATGTTTAGAACCCGTGTAATGGTCTATTATTCTCAGTGGGTCACTCAGGTAAGGCAAAGACAAACTCTGCTGGCCTGGACTGCGGCACAGTGCAAAGCAAAGAGCAGGTGGGAGAGTTTAATGGGAGAGGGGATGTCCAACTCAAGCTTCTCCTCCATGAGTTTTACCATTTTCATCCTGCTTGACATTTCTCAGAGTAAGCTGTATTACAGGTTAGTAGCCCTTGGCAGTAGGCTGGAGAAAGATGAGATTTTAGTGTGATATGCTACCCAGGAACAGGGGGAAAGCAAAGAATGTGTGTGAAAAATTGAAATGACAAGGTCATGATGATAGCTTGGTTGTGGGAGCTGCCACGGTGGTTTGTTGCATTATGATTAGAGATGGGCCAACTAGCATGAATGAGATGAGAGCTGGTTTGAACCTTCATCCACTCCTCTAACCAGATTGAAGAGGTAAGGCTAAAACACATCTAGGACTGGTAGGTCTGGTTTCTCAAATTTAGTGTGAGCTTCTGCTTCTGATAATTTAGCTCAGAATAGAAAGCAGGAATCTAGAAAAACTGGACACTCATCCAGTCTAAAATCCTTCAATCTGGAAAACCTGATTATATAAAACCATATAAGGACATTTTCAGACCATTCCCAGCCTTCCATCTATAACAAAGAGCTCCATATCCTTGTTAATAACTATTCTGTTAACAAAATGAAACAAAGTCTGCAAAGCTTTCAAATTTCAACAAAGGGTCTTTTTAATTATGAAGCCCTCAGCTGAGATGCCAAGCTTCTGTCAAAGGGTGAGTGTGAGAGAGTAGTCTGTGTACGAGGACTTGCAGTGGGAACTGAACTGGGATAAGCCTACTATCCCTCTGTCAGCTGTTTCTCTTCTCTTTGGCTTTATCCTGTGGGAAGTAGCTTTACATTCAGATTCAGACTACAAGGGATTCTGCGAAAGCTGAATTTCTGCACTGGCCGTGCTTATTCTGCAGTGTGTGTCACACTCCCCGCGGTGAGGGCTAAGTTCTCCCTATTTTGTGCAGCCTCTGTCTAATGCAGACAAAATTCCTCCTTCTCACAAGGATTTCAGGAGAAAGCAAAGGCAGAGAGCAAGGGCAAGTGAAGACAAGCACTGCAGTTTACCTTGGACTCCCTGTTTTGAAACACTTGCCAAGCTCACTGAGGTAATAGTTGTGATTTGGTTGAATAACGAAATCCATATCCAGCCCATTTCTGAAAAGTGCAGTCAGCAGTGTAGGATCCTTCTCTTCCTTTTGCCTTAATAATGTCACTCCTTAGTTCTTGGTTGCAGGTATTCATGATGATACAGTGGGGCAGAAATACACAGGAGTCCAGAGTGTTTTGAAGTGGCTCTAGGAGTCACTGAAATAATGACCTATATTGGTATAGGAAACTTTTTTCCTGACCATTTTCATCCTCAGTGTGCTTTACAGACCTGAGAACTGCATCTCTTTGAACTGTGGCAATGCAGAGCAGAAAGCAGTTTCTCCAGCTGAGGCTGCAGGGAACACTCTGCTACGTGAGGACTGGAAGGATAAGCAGAGCTTCTCACCCATATCTGGATAAAGGACTGCCGTTAACACGCTTTCCCTTTCTTCCCCTCCCTTCCACTCCCCTCCCAAAAGTATACAGCAGTGAAAGAAGGTAACAGGTCTGCCAAAGACTCCTTTTCTCTCTTACGTGGAGGTAAATGAACCTGACCTACCACTTAATGAAATCTCCTCTATACAGGATGAAGACAGCAGCTGGGAAAAACAGAAAGAGAAAAGAAAAAGGAGGCTTTCTTCTTTATATGTAAATTTTCTGTAAGGAAAATAAAACTTGAAATTAACGTCACCTGTGATTTTGAAACATATACTTTATTATTTACCCCCAAATATTTTTTTAATGGCTGAGCCTCCATAGTCTATTAAGTCATGGCACTTAAAAGGACCCTCTAAGAGAGTTATTTGGATTTTTTAACCAATTATCTTCCATTTCTGCAGATTAAATAATTCTTCTGAACACATGATGCAAGACCTCAGAATACTGTCCATTGGTACCTGCAAACAAAGTCCAATGAACTCCTTACTTGATCCTTTTTGACTTTGTAGTTGTCACAGTCTGATTTATTCTTGTAACGGATTTACTTGTTTGGAAAAGTAACAGGCATTACATGGCTCTCCATATAATACATAAATAATGCTTTCTTTTTGGGGGAGTTTAAAGACACATGACTTCGATGTTACTGAAGATTGTGTCATAATCATCAAACGGAGCTAGTGCCAAATAAACCAGATGGAGCTTTCAATCAACAAACTGCATTTATTTTTGATATTTGTGGCTTATTTGTTATCCATGCAATTTTTAATAGGATAAGGTAAGAAAAAAGACCTGTTCACAGAGAAAAAAGAGGGCCATTAGAAGCTCTCACCTTATTATTTGACCTCCCAGCACAAATAAATGATGGGAAAAAGTGGAAGTACAATAACCAACTCCAAGTGGAAGGGATTCATTTGATGCTTTCTGCTGGAGCAGAAGGTGGCATGAATGATTATTTCATCCTCCCGTACTATGAAAAATCTCCGAGTATTTTTATTTATCTGTGCACATGTTACTCCTTAATTATACTTGATTACATTGCTATACTAGCACCTTTCATTTTTTGTCTCTTTGCAAGAATATATATAATTGTATCGAATATTTGCCTGTGTCTATATCAAATTGCTTTTTTATACGTCTTTGTATATACTGTATTATATTCTGCCTGTAGCACAACAGAGACAAGAAGTAGGGAGTTTGATAAATAACCAATATGTGTCACCTTTTTGTATGAGGTATGACATAAAAAAGCCCTATAATTATGACTCACTTTGGCCTTCTAGAGACATGGGGAGACATAGGGAATATATATATAAAAAGAAAAAATAAACTCTTATTTAATTCCTTTTGTTTTGTTTTTTTCCAAATGCCCCTTTTTTATCTCCTTTTTTTTTTCTGTAGCAGTAGTCCCTGTCTTTTCTGCTAAGTGAAGATGAATAATCCAAAATAATACTCCACTAAGTTTCTTTTAGCATTTGAATGTATGAAGACTGTTGTATGAAAAATTATGTTGCTTCTCTGAAATCTGTTCAGTCTTATGTGTAATTTCCTCTTATCTTCTCTTTATTCACATACGTTCTCCTAAGAGAAGAAAAAAATCTGTTTGTGGCCTAGGATGTATTTTTTTGTTACTGAGACAGATGAAAATTCTGTATGCCAAATGCTCTTATGTTTATAGAGAACAAACAACCCTACACGTTCCTTCCCTGTGCCTGTACAGCTCCCTTTCAGTCAGATCCCTGCACTCCTATATCATTGGAGACTTTCTGCCCCACTTACATGAGACTGCAGGCATGGATTTGAGCCTACTTCCTTTGCACTTTAGAATATACAGAAGTGAGAACACAGAAACCAGGATTTTTTAGTTTAATTTTAATATTTTGATTTCCTAAACAAAAATTTTCAAATAGATCTGAATTTTGCCTTACGGTGGAATGTTAGTAGAATTTCATGATAATGAGCTGAATGAATTGTAATGGGAGGTTTTCATACTTGACGCTGTAAATACATTTAATATATCATTGCAATTCATACGATATGTGATTTTCCAATCAAATTTCTGACAGATGAAAGGCTGGGTTTAAGACTGACATGTGAGGACTCTTCCATAGAATTCAGATTCTGCAAGAGAAGTTAATATCTGAGTATGGGAGAGTCACCTCTGAGGATTGATCTGGTGGGCTCAGTCCAGTGCCACTCACCTCTCCACACCCAGCACTACAGTCAGCAAGTCTCTACACAGAGGAGAAGAGTTAAGCAATCAGGGTGACTTAACCATCAACTTGACCTTTAAGATCCCTTCAGAACAAGTTTGATCCACACTGATTTACTTTATCCTTCAGACCATCAGATCTGTATAAAAACCTTGATTGACCAGAAGTAATTATTTGATGCCTTATGTTAGGAATGTCCCAAGGCCCAACATGAGAACTGGGGGTGAAAGTCACACCTTACTAAAGTCAAAGGGAAGATTGCTTTCAGTGGAACTAGGATTTCACCCAGAAAACCATACCAACAGTGTTTGGGTCCTACCTGTGTCTGGAGGCATGTGAATCTTTCCGTGGTGCCCATCATATTACCTAAAAGGTATCTTGCAAGCTACTCCGATATCTTCATCTAAAAAGAGGAGATTTTATTTTAAAAAATGTATAGTGATGGCATAAATTATTTACTGGGTTACTACAAAATGCTGTGTCACCTGGTATAATAATTATATTGTTCTGTCATTCCTTTGGCAATGAAAGACTTCACTTATTTGTATGTTATTTTCTTGCTGAACATGAGGAATACAACACATTGAGGGGGAAAAAATGCAAAAAATGACATTAGGCAGTTATCTTACAGACATAGGAGCAAATAACATAGACATTTGTGATAATCACTGAAATTTATCTTTGGATTTCCATAACTAGTTCTTAATAACTTTAGTAATTTCGTTTCCTCTGTTACAGCTCTTTCAAAGGTTATTTCCATAACCTGCCACTTTCTGGGGCAGATAAATCAGCTGCCTTTGTAACTCCCTGTTTTGTCTCTAGGGATAGTGTTCTACCTACATCTTGATCCAAGTAGGTTGGATTCTTTCCACAAACTGCTGAGAAACTAGACCTCTCTGTCTTGTAGGTGAACTGATATGCAGTTGCCTCAGGTTACATCAACTATTATGAAACAAGATTGCTAGGCCAGTGTTAAAAATATTTTTTACTTATTTTGATTTGACTCTAATTATGTCATGCATGAAATTCTATTTGCTTAGGAGACAGTCTGTAAACAATTTAAATTACCCTCACCTATGTACCTACTCCAGACATTGAGGATGGGCTACTACAGAGTACTAGGATGTAAATTCGTAAAATATGTATGGAAATAAATTCCTAAAAATCACAGAATAATACCCAACTCAATACAATTATAGAAGACAAAGTTCTGAGAACACCTTTCCCAAAGCATTGTCATATCCTACATGTGACTTTGTTACTGAGTTTTATACTAACATGGTGCTCCAAGTATGGCATTAAGTGGGTATATTCACAGACATGATACTTTCTCCAAGGCCAATTCCTATTTTTGACATGAAAAACCAGAGAGGCTTCTTCATATATGATTTATTCTTATCCACCCAGAAACAGAAAGAGATACGATCTGACTTCTGCTGGGAGAAAGAGAGCAACTTAACATTTAAACAGTCAGCTTGAAATAGTAGAAAACTTACAATTGGTCTTGAAAACAAAATAAATAAAATATTTTATAATTTCTTATTTTCTGTATTAGTTGTTTAAACACATACACTACTGTATATCATAATTATACATTGCATTATTTTAGTACAATATACAATATATTAATTGACATGTTTTTCTATACTATACTATACTATAAGAATAATATATAGAAAATATTCCGCATTCATATATATTTTACAGAGGACATTGTATAAACTAGAAATAA
Organism: Edolisoma coerulescens; assembly: GCA_013397115.1. Lineage (NCBI taxonomy): Eukaryota > Metazoa > Chordata > Aves > Passeriformes > Campephagidae > Edolisoma > Edolisoma coerulescens. Next base: position 706,864 of record VWZW01006492.1, read on the forward strand.
GTTATTAAATATAGTTATCTATATGAATAGAGTATATTCATTTATACAATATATTCCCACATTCCCTGATGAACGATTCACTCTTTCTCCTGGGCAGGATTTCTAGGATATTATTGCGTGGTTCTAGCAGGGATACATTCTGCAGCCACTGAAGATACTAATCACGGAAGAAAGTGGTATAGAAACTCATATTGATGTTTTGCCTTTCCAAAGGAAGTAATTGACAGCAAAGCATATTTCAAGGTCCGGTTGCCAACATACTCAATTAAGCAGAATTTGGAGGAGGAGGAGAAGGAGGAGGGGGATGGCTGGAAACTCCCAGTCATACTACAAATGTCAGCTATCTGTTGTCAGAGACCTGGTGACGTTGAACCAAACTGTGAAATATGTGTAATTCTTCAAACATTGCTGATGATGTAGCACCAGATTTTTATTTTTTTCCATGTGCATGTGACTGCTTTTGACCATGACAGGTTTTCATAAATCTGGTGTCATTATAGAACACATGACTTGTGTCACCACTGCTACAACAAGAGAAATCCATCACAGATCAAAGTGCCAGGAAAAGTCCTATTCACTATATAAGCCCCACTTAAGCTTTCCAAATACAGCTTGACTGGAATTTAAGTGGGCCATAGGCCATGTTTTGCCTCCTATACAAAGGCATGAATTTTAGACTGTGAAAACAAATTAAAATATAAAACATTTTCTACTGTAACACGAAGCTATCTGGAGTCACAAGGCCATTCACAGCTAGATATCTTTGCCAGTATTTTACCTTGAATGCCACATTAATTTTTGTAGAATATGAAACTAAACAATAAAACTGTCCAGTATTATTTTAATGCTTTTAATATTAGACCTTCAACCTACATACTATATTAGATCTATCTGAACAGAGTTGTCTGTAACCTTCTCAGACCACAAGCTCTTTGAGCAAGGATCATGCCTGTCTACTTGTTTATACGTTGCCTAGATTGTTGCAGGCTACAAAAAAAACTTTTCCACTGTGAGACATTTGTTGAACTCTGAAAAAAGCCACATTTATTTATCTTTATATGTAGCATATATATATATATACACACATGTATATATTTACACACACATAAATATAAACACCAAGAAATATATATATTTGCTTACAGGAAAGTGATTGTGCTACTTCACTGTAATGCTTCCTGACTTAGGCAGCCTCTTCATACAATATACATTCTATTTTTCCCTTCCCAATATTTAAATGTAATGCTAACTGCTATTTTTAATGTGTTTTTTATAATAAGCAAAAGTCTAGGACCCTTTAAAATAATTACGCAGTGATAAAAACATGTAATGAGCAATTTAAAGCCTATAGAGATATTTATGTCATCCCATTTTTGCAATGAGAAAAATCCTTTTTTGTGATTAATTTCAGTAGATTCCATCATCTGCTTTCTTTCCCAAATTTTAAACACGTTGATTTTACTAAGCAGTGCAGCCTATTATGCCTACTTGTTTTAATGCAGTAAAGTAGGAAACTCTGTACCTCTAGAGAACCACTATGCCCACTGAGGTGCTTTGAATTGGCTGCGTGATCCTAAAGATCATTTTTATTCCGCTGATATTAATTTCTCCCTATTTCAATAAAACAATAGAAAATAAAATATTCTGTTCATCAAGGCACATGTACCTAATTTCATATAATATTTCATTTGAAATTGTCTCATATTATTCTCTCTGATTCGGTTAAAAAAATCACTATAGTGGGAGAAAGTCAAACTAGAGATTATATTAGGCTGAGGCAAATGGTATTCACCTTTTATAGTCCCTATGTTTTATAATGAAGATACTTCATTGAAACAATGATGCATACTTCAACAGTTCCCTGGAGAGCAGTGAATCCTGTTTGGAGAGATTCATGAATATGTGCATTAGCACAATCCAACTGGAACTTGCCCTTAAAAACGAACCACAAGAGAAGCTGATCACTTCCCGCTTATGTATATAATCAGAAGGTTATCATATTATCTCCCCCTCCACAGGGAAAAGCAGATGCATATTCTTCTACCACTATAAGAAAAGAAATGGCAAAGGAAACAACAACCTCCCCCTTCTATGCTTTCAGCAACATTTACTCTATGAATCCAGAAAGACCTTTTAGAACAAGAGGAGGAGCCTCTCTAAATGAGGATTTATTTTGCATACAATTAGTCAGAATGTAAACCTTTTTATAAAAATTACATCTGCATTAATTTAGTCAAGGCCATCAATAAACCAGAAGTGAGTTCAAAGACTGCTATAAATGGCAGAGAGATGAGACAAACATTTCACAGAGTCAAGGTTTGCGAAGATATACATGAAGCTCTGTGTCCTGAAGATGAATGAGGAACACTTGGCAGTTCTTGAAGCAGTAGTTTATTTAAAGTACAAAAAATTCAGTGAAAAATACTTCTGGCCAGCAGTTGGTGCCCAGCTTTCAAGAAAAATGGCAGACCACCACCAAGCTAGTGACAATGATAAACAATAGTCACATAGATTTGCAGATTTATCTTTAGGTTTGTAGCAACCTCAGCTCCATGAAAAAGCGTGTGGCAGAGACTCCTTACCACCTTTGAAAACAAACTAAAAAGAGCTACTGCTGTATCTTGGTGCATACTGTTAAGTAGTCATTACACATACCAGACAGAAGCAATAAACTTTATCATCCAAAATGAGAAATCATTTGATCTAAGCTTGGAAAGATTAAACAGTGCAACGAAACCAGAAAGAAAAAACGAAATTATCAATCACCTTCTGGATAAAACATACCACTGCCTTATTACCACCTCTTCTATATCCTCTCAGTCTGTAACATTTGTACCCATTTATATTGGTAAGTAGTGGTCCTAAATACAATTAGATTTTGTATAAAAAGATTCCTTCAATTTTATTACAGTTAAGAAAAATTCTGATGCCACTGACTGACATGTTTAATTTAAATTGTCAAAAAGTCATTATTAAGACAGCAGTGAAAATTAATTTGGAGAAATTCTTGCAAGACGTAGCTTCAGAGACTGTAGATTGTTTTATTTTTAGGAATTTTTTCAGGTATTTATCAGGAGTCCAGCCTTGTTTTTTGCATCCAAATGCAGCCAAAGATCCTGCATTCAAAAGCTTTCTGGATGTCTATGGTATTTTGTGTGCTGGAAGCAAAACACACTGCATCTCTCTGTACTAGTTTTTCTGCTATTAGGGGAGAAGCATTATGCCTTCTAAATAAGATATATAGAGATGGCATAATTATACCCTCTAAAGAGGATATAATCTCATAATTGTGCAGTAGAGTTATCCTCAGATTGCACCACAAACCATTCTTGTACGCCTGATAGACGAACACTGGGCTCAGCTTCTAGTCTGAGGGTATTATTTTTACTTAAAAGCTTTAATATCGAACACGTGTGTACTCATATGTTGGTTTGCGTGTATGAAGTACCCTATTTACTAATGCAGATTGTCCTGTCTGGTTAGCTTTTATTCACATGCACACAGATATACACAAACCAAGCACTTGAAACACTCAACTGCAATTTTTTTTTCCACAGCTCATAATGGCTCTTCATCACAAAAAAGAAAAACACTTTTTTTTAAAATGCAGTGGTAGGGGGAAAGGCTAGCAGGTTTATTTTGCTTAACTTGCTGTGGTGTGTCACATTCAGCTCTAACACTGCAGCTATTACCATATGTCATCAAATAACCAGCATAAGCAGCTGTGTTGTTCCTCCACACTGACCCCATCGAGAAGTTTAGAGACCAGGAGCAGGGTGATACCTATTTCTAGCCCCCCACAGTCATGCACATGCCTATGCACAGTTCAAGAAAGTTTTTAAATGAAAAGAAATATTTCACCCTACTGAATAGTTCACTGCTCCTATCTCTTGTTTCTGCAGGATGCATCATTGCACAGAAATATTTGCCAAATATATGACAAAACCCATTAAATTCTGATGTTTCTCTAGGTGCAGTAAAGATACAACACATGAATTACGCATATATTTTTATATCTATAAATGCTTTTGTCCCTGCTGTTTGCTGAGTTTTTGAACTTGTGCAAAAAGCAGTTTTCACCAGTGTAATAGTGATGTTTAGTGAAGACAAAGCTTGTTCATCACAGCAGGGGGACAAAGGGGAGGGGGACGAAGGTCAAAGGGTAAATTCCAATTGCTGAGACATGTTTTTATGAGCTGAATCTTAACCATGTGATAAGCAGCATTCAGAGTCCGAGCAAAATGGAGTAAGGAATCTTACTTATCTGGGGGAACATTCACGAACCACTGTAGAGGTTTGATACGTGGCTGACAAAAGCTGGGTTCTTACTTTCCAGTAGTTGCTTTTTCCTGTTGTTCTAGTTGTCAAATGGAGTGTTCTTAGGTAATTAACGTGTTCCTTCAGCCTTTGGAAATGGAGAGGAAAATGAGTGCTTGGTTTCTGCTGTATGTATGGCAATTATTCTGCTTCACAGAGTGCCTTTGATTCCCAAGACACACAAAAGGTGCTGGTGCTACCTTTTTGGTAGAAACAAGAAGCAAGAAGGAAGGGGCTTCCCTTATGTAGGTACAAAAACACTGTGGGCAGGAACTGCAACCACTGGGTGTGAAGGGGTAACAGCAGCAGCTGTTCCAAGGACAGGTGTAGCAGATTTTCCACTACCTCTTACACAAATAGGATAGGAGAAACTTTTGCCCTCTTGGCAGATCCTTCTCCTGGTGGTGAGCAACCCTACTTCTCCTCTTTGTCCGTTTACTTGATAGCTACATTGGTAGGAGTGCAGGAATCCTGCATCCACATCAATGGTATTGATATATTATATTAATATTGATATATTATTGAATATAATATATTAGAGGATGGATACATTAATTGTAGCTGTGCTGTGACTGAACTGATGAAGATCTGCTAACCACTATCTCTGCACTATCTATTAGTAGCTGAGCCAAAGGACCATAAAGATGGGATTTTGGTGAGCAGAGACACCATCCCTGCTGAAACTCCCTAAAGAGGTGTCATTAGAAGAATCTAATGAACTAAGTGGAAAAAGTTAGCTGGTAGCTCTATATCTAGCCTTGCTAAATCAATTTCTCAGCTGACATTACTGTTTGATGTACATGAGTGCATCCACACCAGTTTATCCTTGCAAAGATATTAATCTGTTGGTTTTGTACAAGTTGTAGGAGTACTGCCAGTGATACCACAAATTAGGCCAAACAAAAATAATGAGCCACTTAAATGTTGTGTTACTATATATGAAAGAAGATTTAGAAAAGAAAGTCCTCTCCTTGTCTTGTTCTTAAAACTCTGTTAACACTGACAGTAATTTAGTATAACCAGAACCCACCCACACTGTTTGATTCCTCTGTTTTGACAGACAATTTACCAGTTCCTCAGTTGCTCTAAATCTGCAGTTTCATTTCAGTCACTGGAGCTACATCAGTTTATTCCACTTATGGACCTGATCCAACACCTTCAAATAGCTACAGGAGGAGAAGATTTCTGCCTATTTTGTCCAGATTCACAGTATCTGCTCCCTATGTTTTCTCATATAGCAAATATGACATAATTTTCTCACCAATTACTGTTACAACTACCATAAGTGGCGGAAAATATGTCATGAAAGCCTGATCCTAAAATAAGCACCTCAAATGAGTAAATGCTACTGACTTTTAAGGACAATTCTCTTAAGTTTAAGTTTATAGAATTATTGCTGAAGTTGGTACAGTTGTGCAGTACAGTCCACTTCAACAGTACAATTTATTAATGAGAGTAATTGAAATGTATCTTTTGCCTGTGAGCAGAGCTGTAACATTCACGTCCAAATATTGATGATGTCACATGTCCCCTGAAGGTCCAAATCTTTCTAAGTGCTTCAGGGGAGATAAGAGAGATTAACAGCCTGAAGAAATAGTCCTACTATGAGCTCTCATGTAAGCTTCATATTTGTCCTAGAAGAATCAAAAGTTAGTAATGGGGGGTATTTTTCCACTTCTTAGGTTTTCATTGCAGTATCTTTCTTCTGTACCACTTGTATAATTGAGTTTCCCTATTTTGGAATGGGTTCACTTGACCCCAGAATAACCTAAAATATTACTAAATTATTTTCACCATTTTCTAAGGAAAAAATGATTTCCTTTACTCCTAGTGTCAGCAAATAATAAAATATTGTTTCTTTGCTGATAGCACAGCAGACAAAAACCCATAAACCTAAACAGACTATTTGCAATGCTAAAAATTGACTCAAACAGAAAGCAAAATTAACTTTTTAATTTTGTTTAAAGCAGAGATATTAAATAATCTCCAAAGTCAAACACTGTTAAAAATCTTATTTTAAACTAGGGAACATTTGACTGTATTGAAGATTCCACACAGCTAAACAAAAGCTTTCTGAGGCAAGTTTCAGAAGGCATTTCTTTATTCTTTGTCCATATTCTAAGTGCCCTCTACTGCCAAAGGAGCCGTACTACAGAGAAAACCAGCTCGGCTGCGAGAGCAAGTAGGAATCCACCCGGGGACTGCTGGAAAGGAAGGATTTGCTACTTCCCGGTACTGCTTTTCAGCCTATATGTAGCTGGACTTGAAAGCTATCAGCAATAAGATGTTGCATTTTTTATAAGAAGAAAAAGGAAAATTAATCCAGTGGTGAATGGAAGTACGTAATCATTTATTTCTCGTGGCAATGTGAGTTGCTCCTTTCTGCAGCTTGCTGTCCTCCATTGGTTTCTCTACCTATTTGTGATGTCTATTTCGGCATTTGAGAGAAGTATTTCCCCAGAGCAGCTGTGCCCATGCCCAACGTGCAGGGAAGTCTTACACTTGTGCCCAAGCACAAAGCCCAGTCAGGCAGAGCAGGGAGGGAAGCCCCTCCCTATGGAGCTGATGGGGTGCAGTGGCTGGGGAAGTCGAAGAAATGTAATCGACGCTGCATGCACTCTCACCAAAGAGGAAATTCTTTCTGGGGCACAGGGAGGTGTCTGAGCCAGGCCTTGCTTCCCTGGGAAGGAGCTCTCCTCCTTCCGAGTTGGAGCCGCTTGCCATGCACAGCCTCAGTGAGCTGCTGTGCATTCCTTGTGTGCCGTTTGCACTGCATTTCTCAGCAGAATGATTTTCATTTCTTTTACAGAGCTTATATTGTTCAATAGAGACCAAAAGTGACTTAGGAGTTTCTGGGTGTTATTTCCATATAAAGCAGTCAGACAGAGAAAATGCAGGTCCGCACTATGTGGAGCTGCAGATCTGATTGTAAAAATCAGTTTTGAAAGCAGTGGGAAAAAACGACTCATCTATGACTCAACTTTGGCCTTTATAAGTTAGAAGTGCATGTTTATGTACTCCAGATGGTCTTAGTGCGTTTAAAAATCTATATTGTACATAGTGTAAGAACACGCACACATATTAGTTCATACATGTGTGTACATATATATACATATATATACATATATATGTGTGTGTCTGTATTTATTCTTTATTTGTGGTGGTGGATAGTCCAATCACACTAGCCAAGCTGTGAACAAACATAAACCCTGATACTGAAGTCCCCGGCTCCCGGTCAGATTAACCCTTCATCCCCCAGCACACCTGGCAGTGCACTGAAATTCCCTGACAGTTTCCTGTCTCCTGCAGAGGTCAGTTTGAGTTCAGGTACGGTGTCAGCATTTGAAAGATACAGTAATCCTTGAAAAGTGGAAATTATGGACATTTTTTGTTGGTGAGGAGGCCTTGCTGGTTGCTGAAGTGACCAATGCTGTGGTCATTTCCAGCTCCATTTTGGGGACTATTGAAGCTGTTGGGAGTTCCCAGTGCTGCAACAGCCAGCGCTTCATTATAAAGAAGTATCTGAGAAATTACTTTTTTTTTGCCTTTTCCCTTTTTTTCTGATTTACAATATGAAAGACATTCCATAGACTTGTGTGACCTCAGGGTGATATTGAAAAAGTATGAAAGCAAGAGCTCAGCTATATTCTCTGCTCTTCCTCATGAACGTAAAGGATAATTTTTTACAGGATATTCTGAAGTGCCATGTCCAACCTTGTTTAAATAAGGAAAACTACAGGAATGAGTTTGCTACCTTTGGGAAAGGCTTTGAAACCAATTTCCCTTGCAAAATATGGGATAGCACTTTTTAATTATTTTTACTAGGACTTAGCAGAATTCTGAAAAACAAACAAAAAAATTAAAATCGATTAAGTCTATAGATTCATCAGATTGTGAAGTCAGTTCTTGGAACTGCTAGCTGAGATTCCTCAATAAGCAGTTCATATTGAAAGTGAACAAATTTATACACTGAACATAAGGAGGAAGGTGTTCTCAAGAATCTTTTGCTTCTAGAAATACTCTCTTGTTTTACCATGCAATTAAAATTATACCAGCCGTATGAGATAGAGCTGAATTATCTTCCACTATATATATATACATATATATATATTTATATGATGCTTCTGTGCATGTAAGACTTATGAGGCCACCTGCACTTGAAAGTGAGGCACTTTGTTTCAGTAATAGTAACTTCCAGCATGATTGTGATCCTTCAAGCTTTCCAAGGGCAGAACATCAGCCCTCATCTCAGTGCAGAACTCCAAATGCTCAACAGATTTTATTGTTTGAATCTCCGTGCTCAATTTGTCTTTTGTCCTCTGCTGAGAGTGGAGACAAAGGTGTTGATCATTTCTTACCTCTATGGATGGATTTTGTTCTGGATGCAATAGTTTGAGGTGACAAATTTGGCTACAGGGAGAAAACCAGATACTGAAGATCTCTTCGATGTAGTATAGGCAGAGTGAACAAGAAGCTGTGGTTTCAAGTGGAAGTGGACAAATTCAACTAAGCAAGAAACTGTATAAAACAAAACCCCACAGCTCTTCTCCAAGTTATACAAGCTCCTAGTATCTTCAGATAAAGACTGGATACTTTCAAAGAAGTTACACTCTAGTCAAGCAGAAGTTATTTGGTTTACTATAGAGGTAACTGGGTAGAATTTAGTGCCTTCTGATGTCCCTGTAGTATGTTGGATTACACTGACTGGTGGCAAAAGATCAGAACTAATGGTATTCAGTAGACCCCTCTAGCCAGAGCTCCATGAACATTTGCACATGGTGATGCACTTGATATTAATGACATTGGCTTCTCACAGCCTGTGTCAGATTTGATTCAGGTACTGGATGTGAAAGGTACATGTAATGAGATATGAAAGTGGCTGCAAGCAATTTACTCCATCTTGAATTCTGGTAGTTTAAGTGGGTCACTCTCCAGTGGTGAAGTTTGATTTGCTAATTATGGTACAGTTCCTGTCCTACAGTGCTGGCCAAACCACCACAGGTGGCTGAAGAAATCCAGGACTGGGCAAACTAGTCAGCAGCAGACTGAGGCCACTGCTAAAAAGTAGAATGAAAACATACAGCAAGACCTAGCAGTATGAGTGGAGTGGAAAAGCATCAAACACTTGTGCTCCAGAGCTATTGCCTCAATGTTTGGCAGCTGCTCAGGTCAAGCATTCACAGAAAAGGATTCAGAAGATGAGGATGAATGGTCAGAGATGCCTTCTCATCTCTTGCCTTTTCCTTGACTGTGGGAGCTACAACCTTTACAGCTCCCTAGTAAAAAAGGAGCACAGTGCACATGCTGACTATGGTAGCTCTCTCCTGGAAGACTATGAAGTTTTATAAGCTCCAGTTGTTTGAATCCAAGATATCACATTCCCTACTCCTCTATGCCAGTGGCCAGCACTTCCCAGAGACACAGCCTCACTAACAGAGTGGCCCAGCTCCTCTGTCCTGGCCGAGGACTGTGCTGTGCTTTGCCTCTCTCTTTGGCTTACACCCACTGCTCTCCTGCTGGGTCTTGCTCATACACATGCACAAACTCTCCACGTGTATGATGTTATGGATACATATGGTAAGTCATATGCATTCCAGTAATAGGCATTCCTTGGAGTATTCTTGCACTGCATAAATATTCTGTACATGCAAATACATAGCTAACACTAATATTGCCTTGCACCCCTCTTCATTCCACTTAAGAGCTCAACCTTCAAGCCACTGAGAAAATCTCAGCAAAGGATAAGGAATGAAGCAATTTTATTTAAAAGATACACTACTTTCACTATATTGGAGTGAGCCATAAAAACCTTAAAGTCAGATTATTAGAAAGTTTTTAACAAGCCAAGTATTTAGAAGCTTCTTCTCAGCCTGGTTGCAGAGGATCTCCATAATTCCTAGCTCAGACTTAAATAAATGCTAGTAAAGCTTGACATTACTATGATGAAAAATCATACACAAAATACTGCAAGCAACAGTCCTGCTTACATCAAGCAGTAATGGGGTGAACCTTCTCTTATTTTGAAGAATTAAACAAGATAATTTAATGAGTGTTGATCAGCAGTTACTGATGGAAAGATGTTATCAAACTATCTGATGAAAATAAAATTTTGCTTTGTAAAAACAATACTGTTGATGCAATAAGATCTATGAAGCATTTGATGTGCTTTTTGAAGATTTGAATGGGGGATCTAGAACTGTATAGAAGAACTGTTTTACATATTATATAAGTTAACCATCAGCTCATGGCTCTTGAAGTCTAATTATAAGTGGGAAATTATCACTGAGTAGGATCTCACTAGAATTTTTTCCAACATTGTCATATTTTTTTTAATAACCCATAGAAATCATCTAATCATATCACTTCTGATGAAGTTTTCATATAAAGCAAAGACTGAAAAGTGATAAATAAGGATAAAAGCAGATCACTAGTATAAAAGGATCTGCACTGCATAGAGAGCTAGAACAAACACATGCTTCAATACCAATGATAAAAGGCTCTTTAAAAGAAAATATATGTCATATTAAAAAGAAAGAAATTCCAGATTGTAAGATTATCAGGCAGTATTTCGAATAACAGGAGAAGTAGAACTCATGGCAGACAATTGAATATGTGTTGCTTCTAGTAGCCATTGTGGCTTCTATAAATAAAGATATGATTTAGTGAACTAAAAAGGAAGACCCTTGAGGGTGGTAGTGTCTTGATATTGGAGCATCTGCTGTTAGATTCCAACACTGCTGTCCATACTTTATGGAAGATGTTAAAAAAAACTCTGAGAGGCTTCAGAAAAGAGGTAGGAAACAAATAGAAAAGCTGCAAAGATGACTGTAAAGATTAAAAATGGGGGTAAAATTATGTTATTAACTTGATCACTAGATCAGTTCACACCTGAATATGGAGTCTTGAGCATCTATGCCATATTTCAACTCACTTTCTGTGTATAATTTGGGATAAATCTACTACTTTGATGCAATAACTTCTTGTGCTGGTTTAGAAGATCTGATATTCTTGAGCTTCACCACTACTGACTGTATAACTGCAATTTTCCCCTCTCAATATTCCTGTGAAAAAGATAGCAAAAGAGTAAGCCCAAAGTCTAGGTGCAGATAGAAAGTTGCAAAATGTCACCTTAGCTAATAAAAGCATCTACATAATTAGGGCCTGGAACTTGCTGTATTTTATGCTCATATTGAGGAATGAACAGTATAGCCACTTGCCCCTTGCCTTCAGAAGCACGGCTATACACAAGTCTGTCTGTGTGCAAACATCCCTGGTGTGAGAAAGGACAGCTGGACGGCTGGGCAGGCTTGTGTTTGCCTCTGCCACCATGAGGTATGGAGGTAAGTGATGGGAAACAGAGGCAAGGAAAGGCTTGTACAGCACTTCCAACTTGGCTCGAGCTACTTGCTCAAATCTGAATCTGGGCATTGCTACCAAGCAGCAGAGGTAAGACTTTGAACTCATCTGAAAGAAGGTCAAAAGAGCAGATTTTCTCAAATCTGTGGTTATCTACATGGGGAAGAGTACTTTGAAGAATGCACAGTTGTTCAGTTTAGCAGAAGATATGATAAGATCCAACACCTGGAAACAGAAGTGAGGATAATTCAGACTAGACATAAGGCTTGCATTTTTAACACTGTGGGTAATTAGGCATTGGGAACTAGCAAGTCAGAACTGCAGTGGATTTTTCATCACAAGAAAATGTTAAGATCAGGTATTTCTCTAAAAGGTATATTCAGCTCAACCATAGCTGTAAGACTAGAAACAGCAATTCATTCAGGGATGTTCTTTGGCTTATGTTATGTGGAAAAGGAAGAGAATAGAATAGATAATCACAGTGTGGCATTTTGCCTTAAAATGTGCATAATTGTGAATTTGAACACAGAAGAGAAAATGCAAAAGATTTGTGGAAGAGATAGTTCAGTTAAGTAGACATAGTGAGAAATTCTTATCTGTGTATGCACTTCTCTCTCTTTTGTGCAGCTAAGATTCTACCCAGTGTATTTGAGCAGACTTGCACCAGTACTGACCAGATCTATTCAGGAGCTGGAAGATTATACCTCGGCTCAGCTTCCACTGTGGATCCACTGCACTTCCCTGAGTGACTGCACAAAGTTTCTACTATGAAAAAATTGCCTGTGCTCTCCAGGGCTGGCAATAAAACGCAAAATAACTGAGAATGAAAACAGCTAGCTTGAGGAGAGGGGAGAGAAGTAAACATCTACTTAGACCTGTAAGTTACATGATGGCTCCACACTTCAAAGCAGTAACTTAACCCATGACTGACAAGTTTGTCTGCTCAATTCTCTGCTTGCCCAAGCACTGAAATGCCAGTTCAGCTGATGACCTGAACCACCCATTCCTATTCCCTGTTGACCAAAATCTAAATTATATTTCCAGAAATGTCATATTCTTTGCGTCATTTTCCCCTTTTTCACAGTTCTTGCAAATCTCTCAGACACCTGGAACTCTCGACCAAGGACCAAATCCTTCATCTCCCACAATGGCAATAAAAGATCAGAATTTAGGAATAGAAATAGGTTGCAGCTGCCACATATAATGCCACAGATAACACAGAATGGAAAAAGTCAGCTTTTCTTGCTTCCCTAAGAAAAGAAAATTTAACCCTTGACTTGCAGTTCCATAGTCACCTCTTATTTGAAGCATTTTTTCTTCCAGTTATTTCCAGGAATAAAAACTCAGAACTAGAGTCTGCTCGCACTTGCTGCCAGTTAAACTTTTAGGGGTAGTTTTAGAACTTCTGAAAAAGAAAAGTTCATCTTCCTTGAACCTGTGCATTGCCTAACAATGCCCGTAATAATTTGCTCCTCATTTCATCAATTTCTACATTTATTATAGTTTTATCACATGTTTGAGATGGCTAACATTTTTTTGCATGGTTGCTAGACCCTCTCTAATGTCAGAATGAAGCTGAGTATATAAAGATTTCACAGATTAGGATCACTGCATGGCTAGTACGGTCCTATTTATTTCTAAGATATTGTAGCAGCTGAGATCAGATGAGGTATTTGGGCCAGTAGGTCAAGTTTCACTGGGAAAGAGGATGGTGCTGTCTGTGAGGGATCCTAAGCCCAAGCAAACCAGGCAGTATATCACACCGCAAGGTCTCCCAAACTTCTTTCATGGGAGACAGAGGTGACCATCAGAAATCTTGGTTCTACCAGAGCTGGCTTTTAAAAACAGAAATATTAAATTGTATTGCAGCTCCAAATGTGCATACAGACAAGCTGAAATAAAAATTTTCATCAAGACACTCAAGTGTTATTAACATTCTTAATAAGCTTCAGATAATGTTCTGTTTGGAAAATACATCAGCTACATCTCTTCACATGTGAAATGGCAAAAGATGGAAAAATACATTATGCCACAACTCACAAGAAGTTTTTCCTGAATCACTGACTTCATCAGCAGTTCAGAGTAGGTGCTTTGCAGAGCATTCTCCAGCAAGTCCTTGGTTTTCCCAGCTCTGTCTTTTGGGGACTCTTGCCCACACGCTGCACTTTTTTCAGCCCCTGCCAACAATGGCTCCATTCTACGAGACAGGAAGACCACTCACGCACTGAAATGGCAACTGTCTGTACAGCATCCTCTGAGGCAACTCAATGAATGTCAGCCTTGTCTTGGGCTCTGTTTCTCATGTAATTTCTGTTTTATTTTAATTGTACCTTAGCTACACATATAGAACTCTTTGAAACACAACATTCTAATTCCAGTTTTGGACCCTCTTTCTAGAGCCGTGCAGTTGATTCCTTGCCCAGCTTGTGAGTCAATTTAACCAAGGAAGTTTCCCAAGCTGTAGAGCCATGCAGAGGGCAGAGGCACAACTTGGTGCACTGTGAAAATGCAAATCTTCCAGGCACATCTATATTTTTTGTGCACGCTCCGCTAAAATTTCTGCTGTACTCAGCGATGTGATAAGGCCTTCACCAAAAAAGTAAAGCAGTCCCTGAGATTTCAAGCTTGGGTTATGGCATAGGGAAGATGTCATCTGAGAAAAAGTACTAAGAAAAAAAAGAAAAGCCACAGCTTCCATGAGGAAAGAACAAGCAACCTTCAAACCTTGAAAAAGTGCAAGAAAATCACTGTCAGTTGCTGTCCTTCTTATTTTGGGTGCTAAGGACAGAGCAGGTCTGGGTTCCGCAGCCAGAAAAGGCTGAGGAAACTGCAGACCAGTACAGGAGATGCAGCTGCAGAGATGAATGGCTAAGACACAGCAGAAAGGAATAAGTCAAAACAAGCTGATTTGGGAGTCTAAAAACACATATTTCCTCACTCAAACAAACTTTTTTGTGCCAAAGCACCTAGATAGCAAATTTTATCCTGGAGAAATCTTTCCCCAATTTCTCACTGATTTTTTTTTCTTCTTGCCCTTTTTGCCAAATAAAAGACCTTATATTCAACAGTATCTTTGTACATACTAGTGCATATTAAGGAAAGACCAGATTCAGTTCAAATTTTTCTTGTTTACAATTTCAGGCTGAATTCTGCCCTCCAGTCCTGACTCCAACGGGAGTAACACTTGTGTAATTGAATACAGAATGCAACCCTTAGGGTTTTGGTCTGACCAGTAACAGAACTTTATGTGTGTTTAATTCATTTTTAGGTTTAGGCATTTTTCCAAATTGGGGCATAAGTTCTGCTCTCGTGTTAGGAATGAAAATAATAAAAAAAGGCAGAAACTTATATTTGGTTTCAGTACAGTCATGCATCCATGCATACATGCATATATAACATGTAGAGAGAAAGAGAGGAAGGAATGTCTGAAAGATATTATTTTTAGAGGTATATAGCCATTAGAAATCCTTCATTACTGTTGAAAAAGTCTTCAAATCAATGCAGTAACAAAACATTCACTTGTTTATTGATGAGGACGCTCCTGCACCCAGCTGTAACAGGGTCCTGTTGTGAGGGAGAGAGCCTGCAGCAAACTCCCTTGGAGGCACTGGGAGCAGGATCAGGCCTTGCTGGTTTGAAGGTCACTGCATAATACATTCATATTTACAGTACTGAGCACAGAACAGCCTTTTTGGTAGATTTTTACTTTCCTGTAGGTTTTGTATTGTGAAAATATGACAATATTTAGGATGAGATAAAATATACCTGAAGAAAGAAATTAATGTGGTCGTAAGGAAGGGTATTTTCAGTAAGGAACTTGGCCTACTTAAGTCTGTGCATGGATCAGTAATAACCAACCTCCTCCTGGAATGCTGAATTAATTCCCAAAGCTACAGTAACCCCAAATTATCAAAGTTTGTCAGGCCAAGAGAAAGTGATTAGTGTACCAAATCTGAAAGCATAATTGAGGGAGAGAGATAAAAAGGGCAGAGATAATGTAAAAAGAGAACTCAGAGACAAATAATAATTTAAAACAAAAACCAAAATAACACTTTTTTGATTTTTACTCTAAAAAACACATCAGAAGGCTTGCACCGGTGCCAGTCTGGAGAGGCAAGGAACTGGGAAGTTTTTTGCAAGTTATGGTATCAGTACAGCAGACAAAATGTTAGGACATTTTAGCAGATGAGGATGAGGAGAAATTGCCAAGGTGAGAGGATATTTACCCAAGTTGTCTGAGAGCTCCTATGTGAAACCAAACAGTAATGGTGCTTTGGTTTAAAGCATCCACAGAGGCAGAGAAACAAAATGTGATTAATGTTACATTGATCTTCAATAAAGTTCCTATGGTGCTAGTTATTGCAGGCCTAGAAATTTATTTCTGCATCAGGTAAACAAGTAGAGACTGTAACAAAACATCAGTATCATATGGGAAGATGGTCAAGATTAACTTTTGTACAGCAGTCATACCCCAAAATTTTTTATAGTTCTTAGACGACATCAGTGTGTATATGGATAACACGGCCAGTTGATACAGTGTGACTGGATTTTCAACAGACTTTCAACAAAATCCCTCACCAAAGACTTAGAGAAACAAAAACTTGAAGATTAGTCATGGGCTAAATGGAGGGTATTCCTCAGGATTAGCAATTGGTGAAAAGAAGGGAAACAAAGGGAAACAGTAAGTGGTCAGTTTTCACAGAGAAGGACAATTACTGACAGAATCCTCTGGAGAGCTCTATTGGGATGCTGCTGTTCAACGTATTTGTAAATAATCTGGAAAATGTTAAGTAGTGAATGATCACTTTACAGTTTATGAGAATGATTCAGGATTAAATATATGATGCAAAGTGTTACAGAAAGGTCCTATGAATGACTCGACAATAAAAATAACAGATGGAATAAAGGGTAAAAACTTGGAGGGAAACAGCCTTAGCATATACAGGAGGAGACATCTCAGGAGATTTTAGATGACTGTGAGCCTACTGGCAGTGCCAGAACAATGCTATTGACAACAAAAGGCAAGGAGGAAGTTAGGAGTTACCAGAAGAATAAAAGATAGAAAATATCATTGTGCTTTTGTATCAGTCTCTGGTACATGCATACTCAGAGCTCCATGTACCACTAGGGTGAACAGCATTGAGGAAGACCAAATGGTTTCTGAGAGAGAAAGACTGAACATGCCTTCGAGAGTCTCAAATATGTCTTTTGTGCAACTGCTGGTAGCTTCGCAGCCTGCAAACTGAGCCTAGCGTAAAACCACCCACCTTATACATACTTCCTGTAGAGATTCTGAGCAGCAGAGCCAACGTGATATGCTCAGGACATATCTCTTCCCATGAGGAATAACCATCAAGTGTGTGCCCTATCAACAAACTAATCCTTTCTGGGAAGAGCTGGCTTTACTCTGTGTGTGTGGCATGGGTGGTTTGTGTAAGCAGAGCTACTCTTTGTTGTTAACTACACATTGCTGTCAAGGAAAATTGTGCTGTCAGCATGGTGATCCTGCCAAGTTCCTGGGGGGATCCCCTTGCATCTCCTCATGCTTCCAGGGCATCCCCATGGCTCCATGTCAGGAAAATCTAAACAGTGGCTAGAGTGGACTCCCTGACATCTATTTGTTTGAGGCAGGAATTGCTAAAAAGCTTTTCTGCAGCAGATGCTGTACAGTTTTACAGAATCCTATTCTACATATTCCTACACGTATGTGAGCATGTCCACCTGGGTGTGCACGTGTGTTGATACCCCTATATGGCCGATAGAGATGTTTGATACTAGATAGATTTATAGTTGTCTAATTGTGAAAATCATACCACGTGTAGTAAATCCTTTTGCTAAGTCAGATTAAAGGTGCTGTTACTCATGGCAATGTAATACTATCTATAACTTCTCTGTTAAACTTGACATTATAAATCCTTTAATCTGAGCATTTAAAAGCTGTTCTATGGCTCATTTTTCAAACGGCATGCCAGTTAACACATTTACTGCTAATGAACCACTAACTTGTTCTCTCTTTCTTGGATAAATGCTGTTGACCAACATTATTATTTGCTCGTCAAATAATTATTTTTTTTGCTTTTTAATTTAATTGCTTCAATAAAAATATACACCAATAATGCATTTTTAATTACACTTCCCAGGTGACCTATGCAAAAAGAGGTTTTATAATGAAGCCACAATAATTAGCCTGTCACAGTCCAGTTTGGGGCTATTGTGTAGTTGTCCTTTCCATGGTTCACCTTAGCCTGACTGGAATTCTAAAAGCCTTATATATTATCTCCTGTAACACTTAGAAAGGTATTAAAAATGTGCTCAGTACTGGCAGAAGCAGGCTTTCTAATTATTGTCAACTATTTCCAGTGTGACGTGGTAGATTCCCCTGAGAACTGAAACAACAGCCCACTCCAGGATTTGTAATAGGCCCTAGAGCCTAAGTAGTTGTAGACAGAGCTGTTTCCCTCAGGATAGATAATTGGTTTACATAGCAACTCAACATCTGAACTAAATCTGTTTTTTCCTATTGTCATTTCGCTGTTAAATATACATAACTATTTGGGGGTATTAAATACAAGGTGGCTGACTATTTAATAGCAGAATAATTTGCATGAGCTACTTTAACTGGAATGCTAATAACTATTATCACCCTACATTTCCATGCATAAATGATAAATATTATTAAGGTGAAATTCTGTAGTCCTTAATCAAGAACACCTTTCACTGAAGCCACTGGGAGTTTTGCTCAATTAAATATTGCAAAACATATCTCTCAGTTTGTTAAAAGTAAGATATCATCATTAAGATAGTCTACCTAATGTTATTATTGGTCAGCTTATTAAATGAATATTAATGTTGTGTACAGGTATAACCAACACTGTAGGGTGCTGATCTTTTATCATCAGTTTATAAACCACTTTTATGAAATGCTCAATTAACAGAATTAATGGTTAATACACAAATATATTTACTGTCAGTGGCAATAACCTAATTCTAGCAACTAAATGTCCTGAGTCTGAGTTGGTGTAAAGAGAAGAGAGATAGTGAGTTTATTTTTAAAATACATTTTACTTCAAGTTTGCAAATCTAGGAGCAGTAAGCACAAAATAATTGTAAAAGAAATCAAGGCACTGCAACAGTTGGGGTCTCTTCCTTTAACAAAGGATGTCTTACTATTCCATGTAAGGAAGAAAACAATTGTAGATCATTTGAATAAAACTTATTTGTTCACCGCTTTTCAAGGAACATAAAATCCTGAGCCTGCAAGTGCGAAGTACTTCAGAAATTCGGGATGTTCAGAAATCACAGGATTACATCCTAATCCTTGTGGTTAAATGTGATACCCAGCTGTGCAATGCAGTTAGAGATTTCATGTCTTTGACACTGAACTTGGTCGTGTTGGAGTTGAAGGACCCTAATAACAAGATTCATCCTGCATTTCCTATTTGTCCCCTCATTTTAGTGAGTATCCTGGGTGCATAAAAATTATTATTGTGCCTGTAGCTTTTTATCTGATATACACAAGAACTTAAAATACCACATATATTTCTAGTGTCCATCATTCAGCACCAGCTCAAAAATCACACGGATGTTATGATTTCAAAAAGCACTGCTTTGTCACTCTTTTTGTCTGATATTAAAATGTTGTTGCTAGACACTTTCTGTCCCCGAAAGAAAAAAATTCAGAAAAAGAAACAGTAGGAAATCAATTCATAAGAGCGGTCAAAATGTGATACCCTGAAGTTTACAGTTCTTTGTAGAAATACCTAGGGATATTTCGTCTCATAAGAGGTACAGGTCAGACCCTGCACACCATGACCATTGCCATTGATTTCAGTGTATAGAGCCAATGGCTCCAATTCTACAAAATACTCGAGTCCTTGTAAAAAGCTACTAAAGCATAGCAAAACCATTAAGCATGGGCTTAGCTTTAAATTTATGCTGAAGTTAAATGGAAGGCAAGAGGATCTAAGTCTGCATTTGCCCACTACCAAGAAGTTCTTGTGCCCAAAACAAAGCACTGTATTGTGCTGGGAGAAGCAGCTCGTCTCCACCAAGACTGATGTGGCTTGTTCCAGAGATACAGCTGTCAAACTTCAGTATTTTAATGAACAGCAAACAATATTGTTAAAACAAATCTTAGACTAAAACTAATATGCCTAACATGCACAAATATGACATGGCATATGTTTTGTGTGTAAGAAGACTGAATTTCTCAGAGGAGGAGAAAGGAGGAGTAAAAAAATCAGTCACGTGAGTTGTCAAATATAACCTTTTGGCATTCTAATAAACTGTTGCTTGGATAGAAATATCAAGCTATTACTAATGGCTATTAATGTGTACATGCTTCATGTAATTTTATAGTATCCTATTTTAATATCTGTAATTGTAATGAATTGCAATTTAGGAAGGAAACAATTTTCATTTACTTTATATAACATAATTATGGACCAAATTAACCCCACACTAGTCTTAATTACATTTAGTTTCATTTGGCTGATCAAGCAATTAATGTGCCACTGTATTTTGGAAGTAAAAACCAAGTTGTTATGGTCTGTCTTCAAAAAACATGTACTCATCTCAAATGTAGCCTCTGTGTAACTGTCCTTTGGAATATTTTTTTTTTTTGGTTTACTGTACATCCGTATGTTGCAGCACAAGAATGTGAGTATAATGAGGCCCTTCTGCACCTGGGGTCCTGTTATACTATGCTGCTTAATAATCTTCACTTCATGCCACCCTTTATCTTCTGTTCTCAGATTGTACTTGGGCTTTTCTCTTTTAATTGGGAACT
This sequence comes from Edolisoma coerulescens, assembly GCA_013397115.1. Classification (NCBI taxonomy): domain Eukaryota; kingdom Metazoa; phylum Chordata; class Aves; order Passeriformes; family Campephagidae; genus Edolisoma; species Edolisoma coerulescens. The sequence goes on from VWZW01006492.1 coordinate 727,325, forward strand.
AATTTTAATTTTGCCATTAGAGATGACAAAAAAAGCCCACATATAAACTTGTGATTTCCTCAAGCCTCTGTACTGTCACTCAGCCTTTTTTTTTGAAGTCAAGGCTGGAACTAGCTCTTTTTGCTCTTCTGGTTAGAGAATAGCAGAGGGAGAATATTTTTAAAAGCCAAGACTAGAAAACCCATAAAATATTGAGCTGCATACTGATGTTGATATTCAGGTTTTCCTCAGCACTCCAGTGAAATCAATGCCAGCAGAATGCAGCATGAAAACAGTGTAATGGCTTTAGGATCTGACCCATTAGCATTTAGTACTATCTATCAGTGTGTCTAATCCTTTTCAACTAATTGAGAGTGAAAACAGCCTTTTGCATTATGGGGATGTTGTGAATCTAATTGGGGTAGTACAAGGTAATTTAAGCACAGTTCGTAAGCAGAGACATTCTCACAACAGAGGCACTGTATTATCTATTTATTAGGATTTGGAGGTGCTTTCAGAAATCAAGTGACTCATGTCACAGCGATCACTTTATTTTCAAAATTTGAAGAAGAAATGACTGTTCCCACGACCTTCACATTTCTCAGTGGAAAACAGCAGTGCATTTAATAAAACAGCATTTTATTTATGCTGCTTTTTCTAGATAATTTGTGTAGTTTGGTGATTTAGATAGAGGTAATTTCCAGCAACTTTCTTCCATTTAGAGGGTGGATGAATCACCAGTCTGCATGGGACCATACTATTTGCCTTGAGAGTGCATGGTGTTACTACTGGGATTAAGGCTTTGCTGGACCTCAGGAAAATCTGGGTCTTAATGTACTCTTCAGCTCCTTCAGTCAAACTCTAGCACTTTTTTAACTGAAGCAATTCAAAGCCATTTTTAAATCTTTTTTTAGTGTCCTTAACAGCAATTCTGAGAAAGCAATGGCTTTACACTTTCTTTTGCTCCAGATAATGCTCAAAGCTAAATTTCTCTCCCTGAAGAACATTAGTCAAACTGACTTTGTAGGGTTCTTTACATGACTAAAATGAATTGGATTTGACCCTTTATTTTTGACTGGTCTGGGTGACAATCATCAAGAATATCATATTATATTCATGTCAAAAGCTAAAAGATATTCCCCCCCCCACTCTTAGTAGTAGGAAAGACAGCTGTCTTTTTTTTTTTCCCTATGCGTCCACTGTAAATTCTCCTCTTAACAGTTGTACAGAGTCAATGAATATTTGGGCAGAAGGAATGTCGAAGTATCTGTAGCCATGTGTTTCATCAAGATTTTCCTGCATTTCCCCTGTTGGAACTGGCCCATCAGTCACTGCTTCCACTCAACAGTGTGACTAAAGCTGTTCCCAGCTGATGTGGGTGACCTCCTGCCCAGACAGGGGAGCAGGCTGCATGTATCACAGCTTGCAGCAGTTTGTCCTTCTCATGCAAATAGTCTAACCAGGGTCATCTCATTGGTGGTTAGCTGATGAAGCTCAAAGGCTGATGTGGACAATGCTTAGAAAATGATAAAAGTAAATCTGGCATAAAGTCACTCATGACTTCTCAACTGTAGGAGAAACCAATCTCTCCAAGATAGAGATAAACTCTGTATCAATTGGATGACACAGTAGATTTTTGAGAATCAGGGGTCAGAGTGAAGTATATCTTCCTGCACGCTGATTTGGGTCAGATCATGTGGAGTGTGCGAGTGAAGGTGGAGAAGTCTGGTCCTACAGGAATAGCCTGATCAATTGGGATAAACTCAAAAGGAATTTCGCTGTTGATTTCACCAGTGCGGGAATTTTACTCGCACACAAAGCTTCATGCAGTCAGGAACAGATGTTAAAGATGGAATTGATTATACCAAGTTTTCCCTAAATTCCCTCTAGTAATGTTTCAAAACCAAAAGAAGGCAGCATTTTCTAATGCTGCTATATACTACATTTAAGGGAAATTTATATGGCAAAGTGATACATTCTGAGATCTAAGCACACTCATTATCAGAGAAAAACACAGTATAATGAATTGCAATTGCAGCCATGTATTTTCTCTATGAAAAGAAAATGTATTGACTACTGAGAGTAGAGCATTTCTTTTCATTTCTAATGCAAACACTTGAACCACTGTCCCATACCACTTATTGAAATAAGTAGTCCAGATGTGATAATGTGTAGGAGTTTTTAGCTGCATTTTTCAGCTGGTCAGAAAACTTTGGCATGTTTACAGTGATATAATTTTCAAAGCATTACTCTGTAGTTTCTGACTTATTAACAGCAATGAAGCGCAGGCTTGGCACTTCCTGCAAAACCTGTTGGACACAGAGATCATTTCAGAAAGAGGAAAGCACGGAGTGGCAGGTGAACACCCCAAGTGCAATCTAGCCTTGAGAGAAAAAATGGGGTTGTGGCTCCATACGGCAGACTGAATATGCCTCCCCAATTGTTCCACAGCATGTAGAACATACATCAGTAACCACTCAAACTTTTAATAAATAAATCCAGCTCTCTTTGTAACAATTGGTGAAGCAGCAATACCCTTCCTGCACTGCCACCAAATCTATCGTGGAGTGATGGCAGTGGGAATGCCACAATGCCACACTGCCTTCAGGCTCTCTTTGCTACCCAGAGCTATCAGGGAAATGACATACAGGGACTGGATTGACTCCTCTGTATTATAGCAAAAAATCCCCAACAGAGGTAATAAAGGAGAAAAACTAACAGAGAACAATACAGCCATTCTGAAAAATTGCTGTTAACATGCTAAAAAAAAGATGGCACGATCAAATTGCATTTTAGAACTGACTCCTAATATTCTTCCAAGCAAGAAAGTATCTTTATGTCTGTTAGTGAAAACTGAGCAGCATGTTGTCAACTACCTTCTCTTATTTGCAACATGTCATTCTCACACAGCCTCCTACTGTTTATTTCAGAGGAGACTGAAGAGCATCCTAAATAGTATTAAACTACAGCTGGCAAAACAAGGATTGCATACATTTAATTTTACATTATTCTTGATTTTTTAAAATTCTAGTTTTAGTTTACACATTGTACATCATACATTTGTTCATTAGTTTGCAGAAGTCAGTCATTCAGTTTGATTCCTCCAGTCAGTCATCAGTGAAAATTATCCAATGTTCTACTCTATTTCACACTCAAAGCACTTCCATTATGGTTGGATAATGGTTGTACCATCAATAAAGAGTATGAATCCAGTTATGTGGAGACCTCGGCTTAACCTTTCCATATGCTATTGATATTTATAGAGCTTCTGACATAATCAATTAGTCTGAAAACTGGCACTCGTGGAAGGTAAACCCATATAAAGGAACCATTGCATCTGCATTTTCATTAACCTTTCAGATAAGTATGTAGAAAATAAAGAGAAATATATACCATATGTAATGAACACTAATCCCCCAAATTTTCTAATGATATTGCAGATCAAGAATAAACTTGTTTAGTACTATCGTGATTGTTTATTTCTGTAGCTGCTTTCACGAGTGTTTTAATCTTCAGCCAGACATCTAGAAACACTCCGAAAGTGAAATGAGATTAGCTGACTCTCGTGTGATACTCCTCAGAAACTAGTGCTGAATTTAAAGTCAGATGCAAATCCCGGTTTCGTACGGTAGTAAATTGTATTTGAAGTCAGTTGTTAAACTAGCTGACCTTGCATAGACATGATCTAGGAAATATTAGACACACAACATACAAGTTTCAGGGGAATATGTAAGCAAGCTGGTTCTGTCTGGGGATATCTGACCCTGGAAAAGGAGCTGGAACAACTGAGCTGGCCTTATTGTGGTTCATGAGAATTTGTACTCCCTTTCCACTGACACACTGCAGGAGTACAGTTTTGCCTTGTTGGAAGACTTTGTTAAACACCTGATTTTTGTACTCTCTTGATGGTTCAGAACACAAATCATGATATTTTAGTCCTTTTCTAAAATAAAGATTTAGTCATAATGGAAATATTTTCACCCTGAGAGAACGAGCTGTATCTAATTATTAATTAAAATATTACTACAGTAGATTAGTTTTCCTGGTCTGTATGTTTCACTCTATTAATGCAAGTCAGAAGGAAGAGATTTCTGAAGAAATGAGTAGAAGAGCTGAAAAGGAAAGCAAGTCCTTGGCATTATCACTGTCAAATCCACAGGACTGGTTCTGGGCACCTCAGTAATGACAGCCATGCCTGGTTGGGCTAGCCTTGAAAGGAGTCAAAGGGATCGCTTCCCCAAATAATGCAAATTCTTCCCTACTTAAGAAGAATGGGGGGAGGTACAGCAGAAGAGAAATACAGAGGTGTCTAGGTAAGCTCGAGGAAAGGACCATATGAGCAGTTATGACCATTTCTGCTATCACCTCTGGGGATTTACAACTGGATCCAGTTACAGAAACCAGTGAGATTACCATTCACTGTTAAGCACAGTACTCACCTCTTTTTGGACCCAAGCCATGTGAATTACTTAGGGAGACTTAGACAGATGGGGTGAGGTTCCCCCCACTGCAACTGAAAAGGAAAATTCACATAGACTTCAAAGGGGCCAGATTTTCCTCAGTCATCAAAGGATGTTGGGTTCTTCGTAATAATACCTTTACATATGCATAAGTACAGGATAAAGAAAAACGGAATAGATTATATGTAAGGAAGAAAATGTCCTCAGAGCCTGGTTATTTAGTACAAATTATTTGGTGTGAGCAGGCTGTTTGCAACAGCAATCACTTTGGTTGCAGGACTACATGGAAAGACATTCTAGTGAAAGGAGTGAAATTCGTTCATTAATTAAAGAGATAAATGGCTTTTACATTCAAATAGTAGGGCTAGAAAATGTAGTGGATGGAAGGCTTTTCAGCTCATAAGATGGTGTGGTGTAACCTTTTTCTAGCAGCCTGATGGGTTTCTGTTTCAAATCTCATCTTACGCACTTAGTGCAGCTCTAGCCTTTTATTAAAATGGGAAAATATATTGTTTATAAAGGCTACTCTTGACAAATAGTAACCAAAGAAAGGTGCAAAAAATGTATTGTTTCCATAATCAGAGATACACTGTAAAACAGAATAAAGTGATAAATACAGAGTGCCATTGTTTGTTGTTATCTGTCTGTGCCCAGTGGCAAGAAGTCCAAATGAATTACAAAGAAATTTTTAATAAAAGAACCAAAAAAAAAAATAATGGGCTCCATAACCTGGAAGAACTTTGAATAAAAAATATCCCCTGAAACCAAAAGTCCCTTTAAAATCTCCACACTTTCTCACCGTTTTCTGGGTTTTTTCTTTCTCCTGCTCTTACTTAAAAGCCTCTGGGTGATTTGTCCTATTCCCTGCCCAATAACAGCCAAACCATTGTTTTAGAGAAGATATTTTTAATGTTGTATATTTTAGGTTTTTGTTGTTGTTTTTTCACTTTTCCTTGGACGTTTCATCCCCACACTGTAGAAAATGTGAACATAAGCAGCTGCAATATGAGATGAACTCTGAGCACCAAATAGGTAGGCCCTAGAGGGGAGGAACTGAAATATGAGCTGCTTATTCTTGGAGCCCTTTAAACCCTCCAATCTGTTTTAAATTATTTTGGTGCCTCTATTTAAAGGTTAAATTTTTGTTGTTGTTGTGAGCCATAGTTTAGTAATACAAAACCTGGGCAACATCAGCATAGAGTCAATTCAGAGATTACACACCCAGGGTCTTTCCTGATCCTGCCTAAAGTGAAGCAGCATGTTTATACTTAGCAACACATTTTGACATGAATGAACTTTTCACGTCTCTGCTCATAAAATAAACACGTACATTCAGCAGGAAAAAAATCATCTCACTCAACGATCCAGCTTACATATGTTATTTACAGACCATATGTCGAAATCTAAATATGGTTATGTATATGCAAAAATTATAGATATAAAACACTGACTTGAGAGCTGTGCATTAAACATCAAATCTTTTACATCTATCACTAAATCCTTTTTTTGTTCTAAGTCTTTAGTATATTAGATTTCACTAAAAAAAACCCAAACTTATTTTCCCTTCTACCCCTTTCAAGCAAAATCTTGGCACCTAAAGCATTTATGCTTTGTTTTTCCTTCTACAGTATTTTGTTTCAAGGCACTCATAATTTGAGCACTAAGGCTTAGACGTCAGCACGAACACAGTTTCGATGGCTGCTTTTTGCCATTGCCACTTTGGGTTCAGCTCTACTAAGTGCCAATGGGAAATTCCTAAAGGCCAAGGCATTTTCAATAAATTAGCATCAAGACACTGAGTCTTTGTGTAGCACTTAGGTGAAACTTGATTCAAAATGCATATTTGGGGATTTCTGACAATGGTTTCTTTGTTTTTTATGCAAATAGAAAAAGCCCTGGAATCTCTTGAATTTATATGATCAAAGATGACCACCATGAATGTGTCTGGAAGCATTACCAAATGAGAGAAATACCAGAGACAGTTATATTATGAAGATTAAAATAGACATCTTTTAAAAACTGTGCATTCTAAAGAACACTGGTTTTTTGACAATTCATTAACTTCACGTATTTTTAATCAAACTAATTTTGAAGCACCACATTTGACATGATACACATCAAATGGTTACTGCTGGCTGGGGACTCAGAGACTTCTAGAATGTAGCAATTAAAGGGTTTATGCTCCTCTCAATGGGCAAACTAAACTCCGTTACAATTAATTAGAGAGAGATTTACACATTCTTTTAAAGACATGAGTATGGTTTCGAAGATATTAAGTAGCATGGCATACACTCCCTCCACTGCAGCCACTATGACACGAACTTGGTGCGTGGATCTTTTTATTCAAACAATGATAGGAATGCTTTGTGTTTTGTTCTGCTGGGCTATTTTCTTTCAAAAAACTGCAACCAGCTAAGGAAGAAAGGGTTTCTTGCAAAGATATTTCAGTTACATAGGTCCACTTCTGTATGTAAAGATCGAAAATATGTTATAAAAATGCTAAATAACTGACTGGTTTGGTGGTCCAGATGAATAACAAGGTAAATTTTGCTACAGGAAGAAAAAATGTTATCTAACTAAAAAGTGGCTACCTTATCTGCCCCTCTAGATGGAAGATTTTTTCATTTTATTTTATGTTAACACAAGCAACAGAGTGAAATGAAAATGCAGACTGAAGAGAATTGACATTTTTAAGGTTCTTAGAATTGTTTGAAAACAATTTCTTTTGAGCAATCATTTACTTTTTTCTGCCACAGTCATGTCCCATAGGTGAAGTATTCAGGACCCTCAAGCCTCACCTCTTACCAGGATTTGCTCCCTGTTATGCTGTAGCACACTTCAGCCCCAAACCATGCTGTCTGCTATCACAACAGAGAATCATGGAATAATTTAGGTTGGAAAAGACCGTCGAGGTCATTGTGCCTAACCCTTAAACTAACGCTGCCAAATCCAAGATTAAACTACTTTCCTTAGCACCAGATCTACAGGTTTTTTAAATACCTCCAGGGATGGTGACTCAACCATCTCCCTTGGAAGTCTGTTCCAACAGCTGAAATGGGACTTTCAGAGAATTCTGCCAGTCTATGAATGGTTTAAAGGACAGCGACAGCATTTCCAATCAGAAATTATAGGGTTTAGCTGCAAAGAAAGCCACTGTGAGGAATCAGAAAATCTCTGTTGCAGGAAGAATTGAAAAGATTGTAAACACCTACCAATTTTTTGTTTGGTAGACTGAAATTTTCTAAGTTCTGATGATGCAATGAGAAAGATTTAAGGGCTTCCACTGCCCAAATAAAGCTTTGCAAAGGTCAGATATATAGTTTACCTTATTGTTTATGGCCACATGTTTAACACAGTAGTAAGAATATGAAATTGTCTTATTGTCATGTGGCAATAAACCTCAGGAAGAATAATATCAATGGGACTGGATCTTCTACAAAGTCTAGAAAGAGCTACCAAGATGAAGTGAAGATGACAAGTAAGAAAAGGAGATGGAAAGCTATCCATAGCAAGCACAAGAAATATACTCTTGACAATTAAGGAATGTGAGATTCTATATAATTCACCAAAAACACTCTATGTTGCTCAGCTCACTTGCAGGATGTATTCCAAAATTCTGTTCCACATGATGTTTCTACTAAAATACGTATATTACTGTTTTTAGGAAGAAACTCTCTGTTGCACCATTTATGGGTCTCCATAAAAACCAGAAATAATTATTTCCTATATAATAACCCAAAGGGTTTTTTCCTAAAATTTATTGCCAAAAGTCTGCTTGCAGAATATTGAAATCATACAAATTGGAATTGCAGTGAACAAGGATTGAGACAATGGGATATTCACTACTGCTGGATCAGTTTTCTAACTGACATTAAGCTCTGTGAAGGATATTTCTGAGAATCTCACCAAAAATACATCATGGTTGATCTAAGTCTCAGGGCTGATATAGCTTATCCCTTGGCCGATTCTGATAAGGAGAGGTCATCATCCGGGCAGAGTTTACTGCAAGTTCCTGAAGAAACTGAAAATTTGAAGATTTTCAATTAAATTTAAGCTCCTTTTATTTAGTTATTCACTTTCTGTGAAAAAAAAATTGTTTTCCCTACCCTAATCATAGGACTCAATGCACTGGGAAATTCTGAAGGTACAAATTGCCACTTACTTGCTACATTATTTATGGTGTCAGCTAGGACACTGTGGATGAAAATGGAATTTTTTTCTCTTGACTTCACTGGGCCATGGAACAAGCTCAATATCCACAGCAGCTAGAGAAAACTTTGCTTCATTTAAGTTTTTCAGGGTTTTTGATACACAGATACATGGTGTCACGGTTTTTTTAATTGTTTACCATAATTATGTCTTTACTTGAAAGTCATATTTAAACCATTGCATGGTTGTCATGGAATTGTTGGTAATGTGTGATTACATTATGCTGTCTTTTGCCAGGACACTTGTAAATGAGACATTATCCTTGGAGATTTTCTTGGCTGAAAATGTGAGTAATTAAAAATGTAAACAAATATTATCCATTACATATGCCACAATAATAAATACTTCAGTATAATGCAAGTTAATGACTCTTTAGGGATCCAGCCTAATCCTGTTACAGAGTGTTTTGTAGGTGTACAAACAAACAGTTAATCATTTAATATTTTAGCATGTTTATTTATATAATTTAGTTCTCAATCGCAAAAAAAAACATTACTACCTAATAATTATAGAGCATGAAGGGTAGGAGAGGCAAATTGCGATGGAAACACAGAAGGTGCTCAGGACAGCTCTTGTTCTGCTTTTCAAACAGATATTGGGTAAGAAGGATAGATATGAAAATTGGAGCATTTCTTTCGCTTTCTTTCAGTAGAGAAGTCATTAAAGCTCTGGCAGGGATATTTATATCCGGAGTCTGAAGGGACATGAGCCAGGAGGGATGTGTCAGTCACAGCCAGCCCTGCCCAGGCTGCTGAGTTGGGTGCAGGGAGCAGAGCACCCCTCTGGCCATACAGCAGCATGGGAGAGGAGCATGGATCTGTTGGAAAGGGACCTGGGATTCAGCAGACTTTTTTGAAAGAAGGTGGTTCATTTCTGTCTTTCAGATCTTGCTCTCAGAATCAAAAAGCAAACTAAGCCAGATGAAGAAAATCCTCCAAGCACTGGGAGGACATTTGCAAAGAAGTGAGAGCTGATGTCAGCAGCATGTGCTGCACTCAAGGCAGAGGAAGAGTGCAGTTCAGAATGGCTCCATCAATAATGGAATTACAGGGAAGCTGGAGAGCTGGGATGTGCAGGGGAGGCCCTGGAGGGGAAGCAGTGGATCCTGGCTGGGTGCTGGCTCCGGAAGGTGCACAGAGCTGCGCGTGGTCCGTGGCCCCCATGGACACCGTGGCACCCTGTGGACACTGTGGCACACACTGGAAGGACGGATGAGCTACTGCGTCCTTGGGCAGCTTCACTCAGTCTCTCCTTGGAGCTCCTTGTTTCCAGTGGAGTGACCCACGCCATCCCTGTGCAGGTGGACCAGCTGATCACGTGGGTTCCCTGTACCCTGACATCAGGGACTTGGCTTTGCTGGGATGCCAAATAGCACGGTACCTTTCCTGTGAAGGTAATGCTTTACAGATGGCAACCAGCACATCCCATTTCCCTGCGAAATAAGCCAGCAGGTGCTGCAACGGGCTGGCAGTAGCAGGTGGGCTGCCATGGCCATGGTGTCCATGGCCATGATATGCCACAGGGGTCACGATGTGTATTAATTGATTAGCTAATTCCTATTGAAATGAAATATCATTTCATGTCAAATTCCCCCTGGCTACAAATCTTCATCCTGCTTGTGACTTCATTTGTCACCTCCCTGAAATCACTAAAAATCACTAAAACTGTTTGCTTCTCTTTCCCCATTTGTACACTAGGAGCTGATCCACATCTACTTAAGCCCTTTCTAAACTTGATCTTCACCAGTTCCTGCTCCAATTTTCATGCGTTTCCTGATGCTTTAAATAATAGCTTGGCAAAATTTGCTAAATTACCTCTTTGAATGGATACTGAAAATTCCTAAACACTCAGTAAATCTCAGAAAGTGTTCAATAATTAGTTGCTGTAAAAGGACAATGATCCTAGGAATCTGCACAAGGACACTGCTGAGTCATCCTTATTCCAGGCTCTTAAACCTTGCACAGAAAAGCTCTTTAATAATTTTGAAGTCATATTAGCAGGTAGGTCTTATTAACTGCTCTATGGATTTGAAGGCTCTTCTGGAGGACAAAGTTTATAGCAAAAATCCAGGGATCAGTTTTGGAGAAGAAACAAAGACTCTTGTTTATTTGATGCCTCATTTCCCCCCCCCCCCCCCTTTTCTTTTCTGGGATTCATGTCTAATAAAGCCAAACCAGCCGGGAACAGGAAAGAGAAAATAGCCCGTGCGCATTTTGTGGGATTTTGCAGGAGGCCAAGATCAGCTCTCTGACAGCTGAAGACATTGGGGGCACTTTGTAGCTGTCTTCTGCTTACATTGCTCTGAGAGTACCAGCTGACATACAAGAGATGATTTGAGGACAGGGAGGCAGCAATCCCACCTGCACATTTTAGCAAGGAAGAGTTTTAGTCAAATCAAGCCAAATAATCCCAGAATGACATGGCCATACCTAATTAGCATAGCTCTTTTACATCATTCACAGAAAATCCTGTCTCCAGTTTTTTGGAATGTCTCCTAAATAGAATCTCTTTTCCCTCTAAGTTCCATCTTTCCAAATTCGCATTACCCATTGCCTTTGATAAATTGCTTTGGTTTATTGACTGGAATATGTCTGGTTTTTCATCCTGAAGATGTTAAGTCTCTCTTGTGGTTCACAGTAAGTTCACAACTTTTACATTAAAGGACTTACTACTCCCTAGGTTTGAGGTGTGTTCACTCTGGTTCTTTGATTTACGTCTGTTTACAGGATGGCCCTCCTATCACAAAATGTGAGGGAATGCTTGGTACAGATAACTGATAACATCGTCTTGAGTTTCATTACATCTGCATAGCTACATAGAGATTCCACAAATCCTAACCAATAAAACCAAGGATCAGTTATTCCCTTTTCCTAATCAGTAGTTTATCAATAACACATACTTCAAAATACTGTTCAGGAGTAAAGATACTGGAGTACAACCCACAGTGTGCCCTGCACAGCGTGGTAAATGAAATTCCTGAAGACAGTTAATATGCTGCAGTCTGAAGTCAGCTAATATCAGATGTTTGCTGCCTCATTTATTTTGATTAATTGCTTCAGTGGGGGTGGACCAAAGGGTAAGCCAAAAATCCACATCAGGGAAGGGAGATCTGTGTTTCACCATCTCAGTTCTTAAGAAGTAAACATGCTATGAAGTTTTGTTTTCTTGACTCCCTTTAACTCTCACAATTTGCAAGGAAGATTCAGCATACTGTTAAGAGTAACGCCAAAAAACCTGACAGAACCATGGTCTTGTTTGTTTTGTGCAGGTACCTTCTTTGGAGAAAGACTTGGAACTTCTGGCACCAGTGATCTGGGATCACTTGGTTGTTTCAGAGATGTGTGATCATCCCTAGGCAGTCTGGTTTTTTCTCCCAGACTATTTTTTTGCTGTCAACTCTACTACAGAGCTCCTGAAGCTATTTTCAGGTGTCATGTCAATCACAACTTCTCTTCCTACCACCAATACTTTAATTTCATCCTCTGTCCCCTCCTGCTACCTCCTGTGGGTGACATGGCTGCCCAGGGACCATGGTGGAGGCAGGGGACAGTGGGAGAGACATATCCCTACCTCTCAGCTGAAATCATGGATCTTTCCAATTCTGCCTCAGGTGATTACAGCACCTGCTAAGCCGGTGGGCATGGAGCCCTGGGTAGTGATTTCAGCCATAAACTTTCTGGTTTGTGGTGTTTACCTTTGCTATCCCCCATGACAGGTTTCTCTTCTGAGCAGTAGCCTATGGCACTCGGCTGGGGCAACGAGACTCCGGTGCGATGCAGTATACAAAGAGTGACAAATTAAAATGACAGGGCTGTCTTACAAGATTGGGATCTAGTGAAATGAAATATTTCTGGTCCAGGTAACAAAGGCAGTGCTACACGGTAATATGTGGGAAAAGACAGTATAATTTCCAAATGTCTGTAACATAACTGAGTTAGTCACTGTCCCAGTGCTATCGTGTCACATCTTCCCCAGGTGTGGCTGAAAGTGTGGCTGGGGGGGACTGTGTTTGCAAAACTAGCTCTATTTATAATAGAAAAATTTCTCATTTTTATCTCCTCTAGCTGCATTAATGGCAGCAGTAAAATGAATCCAAAGAGCCATCATGAGCTTAGAAAATCGTATGGTAAAAACTTCTTTACAGTGAAATCTGTCATATTATCTGACACCATTTCCCCTTCTTTATTTCAAACTGAATAAATAAGTTAATCATGCAAACATACACCCAATGCTGCCCTCTGATTTTCCGATTCCTATTGTCCTATTTAACTAATAAAAAGAGAAAATGTTGATCTTCTGCTATCAGCATTTCACAATCCTGAGTTTTAAATTCATTTTTCTGCATTTTAAAAAAAGGCTTGGAAATTAGTTTGAAGAGCTCTTTTCTCCCAATGGGTCTTCAGTGAATACACACAAATATTTTGTATTCTTAAAGACGGGCACTGATGTACACAAAGAGATAATTGCCTCTACAACTTAGGTATCTAAATCTCTGCCTTTCAAGTGACATTTTGCATGCTCATTTTTGTGTAAGATTACAATGAGGCTTCAAGTGTCCAGACTGCATCAAAATCATTCCTGAAATGCTTATGCCTCTGTTTAATTAAGTTGAAGTGAAATTCATGTTATTCAAGCACTGTTAAATCAGGCTGAAGTTAGTGAATCTGAATGACATGCTGTAGCATGATTTTAAACTAACTAAAATATGTGGCATTTTAAGGTGCTTTCGTTTTGTTTGAGAAGCAAACCCCAGGTGTTTTGCAGAGCAACCCATGGAAAATTAAAGCCTATTTTTCATATAACTGAAAGGCATGAAAGTCTGTGTTCATGGAAGAAACAGAAATTCGTCCCAGAAATAAAGAAAATCCATGCATTGCACTAAATTGGTAAATAGAATTCATAATCTCTGCAGCATTATAGTAACTGAAAGATGTTTCTTGAGTGAAGTAATACCCAACCAGAAGTGCAATGGTAGCTAAGTAGGATACAAATTGTAGCCCCCCTGCCTTCTCATTTAATTTCAACTTTGGAACAATTTCAGTCCATCACTGAACAAGTTGAAAGGGATCTCATTATTAAAAATTCAAAATATATTCTCCATGATCTTTTATTCTAAGAACTCCCAAATGCCTCAATGTACAGAAACACACATTTTTAATGAACCAAATGGACTTGTTTTTATAGCTGACAGGAGGTGCTGGGAATTGGAATTGGAATTGGAGGGGGGGAATCAGCTAATTAAATCTAAATCACCAACAGTGAACATAATTTCCTTGTCCAGTCACTTCCAGTTTCACCAGCTTCCTTGTACCAGTCTCATACTTTATTTCTTTCTCTGGTTTGGCTTTGTTACCTTTGAATTTTAATTAGACAGCTTCCTCCATGCTGCCCGGGTGCCACTCAGTACTGCGTGTCATGGTGTGTGAACACAGCACTGACAGGCTCATTGCTGTCAGCTCCTGTGCCCCAGCCCAGCTCCCCATGCCAGGAATGCCTTCCCGGGGAGGATCCAGCTCGGCTCCAGTAGCCCTGGGCTGCTGCCGGCTGCAGGGACCGCACCGGCCGGAGCGGGTCATGGACACAAAAGCACGTGCGATGTGACGGGACCCTCCAGGACTTCTAGCAGCTAAAATGGAAGAAATTTCCCATCATGTGCTACTGTAACTCTTCAAGGCTTACAACACGGCCAGATTTTCACAGGGATAGGGAAGGCTGCCTCCCTGCCAAATTTCAAGTTGCTATTCTAAAATACGAGGTTGATGGATCTGCTAGGAAAAGAACTTGCCAGATTTCACCAGCATTTTTGCTCTTTTTTTTTTTTCCTAACAATATCCTTGAAACATCCAAATCTTCTGAGATGTTGTCACAGCTAAATGCACCTCAGATGGTTCAAATTTGGAAAACACTTGGGAAACAGAGTTTCAGAAAGGGACTTGCTGGGAAACCTTAATAAGAAACAGAGCTAAAAACCCAGTCAATGTTTACACTGAAAGAACAAACAAATAAACAATTGTGCACTTTAGTTGCCTTGACAGTAAATCTAATCAACATAACAGATTGCAAAAGATCTTTTTCCCATTAAAATGAGAGCTCTGAGTAAGAGTTAAGAAAGGTAGACCTTAATTTTTTACTAGCTGAAGAATAGTACATACGGCAATATTCCAAATTTAAATGGAGAGTAAAAAATTGTTTCACAGAACACACAAATGTGTTAGGGTATATCATTCTTTGGAGAGAATCACTTCCAAATTGGACTTCTATTATTCACTATGCCATGATCCACCCTGGCGCCTGCACGACAAGAAATCTGCATATTAGATGTGCAGAAACTTCGTTCCTGCCTAGGGTTTTCCCAGATTAGAGTAAGACATTACTCATAATATTTAGGCAGTTGCTGGAAGTACACTTTAGGTAGCACCACCAGAGGAATCCTGGGCTGGGAGGCAGAAGATAGGAGAGACACAGGGAAGACCTGGGGGGAAGCTTTTATGTAGCTCCATTGATCAGCATGAATAGAAAAGGGGCATTGCTGCAGCTGTAGTCACTCAGGTGCAGAAAGAGACATTTTTCAGTGGGATGGAAAATTTAGGGGCTGTTCTTCCACTCTCCAGCTTAACCCAGTGTGTAGGATACCAAATATTACTTCCACATTTCCCTTCAACATCACTCACATTAAACCAAAATCAGCCTGGCCTTTTGAGTTTACTATAAGCTATCTGGAGCATGAGGCATATTTTCCTTTTTTTGTAAGAATTGGGGGAAATATGCAGCAATGTATACACTGTAATAAAACAATGAAACTGAGAAGCCACTGCTTAATTTAATTCAATATGGCTACAAAATAGCTCAATCCAATTAAAATTGAGTAAACATTTTTATATAAATTCAATTAATTGGTGTGGTCTTATGCATGCATTCTACGTCATGAAATTATGACCAATAACTTGTTCTTCTAGCACTGCTAAATAATTGCCTGAAGTCAGAGGATAAAGAATAGAGAAAGCTGAAAATCCATTATGCTCTGTAACAGTCTGACTAAAACTAATTAGCTGCTATCTAAATTTTCACACCTCTATTTCATGATCATCTTCTCTTGTAAAAATAAACCCATGCACTCTGAAACGAGGTAAACATAAATGGTATTCAAAACATGAACACAGCAGGTCCAATTTTGAACTCTACTCTGGCTCCCTGGTACATGGCAGAGACCCTGGAGGGGTCAGGGGTTGTAGGAGGGGGATCCTCCCTGAAGGGAGACAAGAAGGGGAGTCCCCAAAACAGCCCACCACATTGGTGCTCCAAATATTCCCTCAGAGCTTTGTATGTTCACAAATACAATGATTTTTTTAAAATCCCCTGACCAATGTGTTTTTCATGTTGCAAATGTATGGATTGTTGCTAAGTATAAATAAATGTTGAAAGTTTGAATGATGTCATGCTGGTATGCAAGAGCAGCTAGTACTTATAACTCTTATTGCTATGGGTTATGTAAAGCACTTGAACAATTTGGGAAGGGTAGTGCTTGCAGGGAGATGAAACTGTATATTCCTCTTTAACATTAGTTCAGATTATGTCCAGCTTTTGCAGACTCAAAGTGTCAGTGTCAGGCACGTACAGAGACACTTAGTGTGGAAAAATTATTATCATAATAAAATACTGATCTTTTTGTACAAAATTTTAATCTCTTCAGGAAGCGCACTCTTACACATTATTAAAACATCCACTGGGTAGAGTTGTGATGCTGTAACTTCATTTACCTGTCAGGAAATGCCTTCTATTGTTAATAGACAAATAAGAAGTGCTTATCTTGGTTTTGTATGCTGATACAGCCAAGTTTGATCAAGGTTTTCCTCTAGTACTATTATTTAGAGGTTCACATAAGCAGAGATTTTAACGCACATTGGTTTATCCACCAGAATTCAAAAGCAACTCATTCAGCTGGTTGGGCTTGATTAGATGGGGAAACAGAGGATCACTCTATAGCTAAACTCTTTATTATGTTGCACTATGAAATTCCTAACCTGAAACGCAGAGGCATTTAGAACACCAATGCCTTATAGAGAGAGGATAATACAGACTGTGAACTTAGTAGAAGGCACGCCTTTAGGGTACTTCCTTTGGACACATTACTCCCAGATGTGAGTGAAGAACTCTACATAAACTATTTTTATTTAAGAATCATTTGTACAAGAGAGTTCATCTCATTGGCCTTCTTCAGCTCATTATAAATGAAAGTCTTAAAGTGCCTTCAAAAACCTGCCCATTTTCTTGGAAGAAATCAGTGAGTGCAGACAATAGTAGAACAGAGCACAGCAACATTTTATCCTTCAGCAAGATTAAGAACTACCTTGCTTATTTATCAGCTGAATAGCACTTTGACTGCCCATGAGACTGAGATGGAGTCACTATATTGGTAATTACTAGACCAGGGCACTCTCCATCTCTTCTGGCAAAGGTTTGGCCTTTATTTCCTCACTTTGCAGACCATGAAACTCAATGGAAAATTGAGTAGTAATCAGTCCCTGACCAGGACATGATCCTGTTGCATCCCCAAGCTGCCTTTACACAATGTTAGAGCTTGCTTTATGTTACTTCTTTTGTCTTGTAACACATAAATTTTATGTGTTATTTTATTTTACGTAACACATAAAGTAGCATGGGTACAGCACTAGACAGCTGTCAGGGTTCAGCCTTGCCTATAATACAGTAATGTAGACATTCATGCTGAAATATATTCACACGTGGTCTTAGACGCTCTCACCCCAATGAGGCTCCACAACGTAAAAATTCCAGATAATGAGCGTGCCTCTACCTCTGCATTTTTCTTTGGATGGTAGGTACCATCTTCCCCTCTGGCAGCGCCGTGTTGTGTCCTAACCCCGTGTCTAGACGTGTTCTCCAGAGCAGGGCACAGCCCAAGCACGGTGTTTGCCTTTACTACCCAGCCAGCAAGGGAGGGACGTGCCACAGGTGGGCACCCACAGTCACTCCTCAGAGAGTGCCACTGAGAGAAGAGGGATTTCTCCCTGTGGGACTACTTCTGTAACATTTTGCTCTATCCTTCCAACAGTCAAGCCAGTGGCTTGTTGCCAAGCCAAGAGCCTGCCTTGGCTATCAGATCTCATTTATGTCAGTGAGCAACCGTCTCAGTAAAAGAAAATGTTCGCAGTCAAAACTATTCTCAGTGAAATCAAAATAGTCAATGCATTGTCAGGGAAGAGTGGCGCTGCCCTACCAAATAAATGTCACTTTGGAAGCAAGTATATTAACAAAAAATATATGTGTAGGCAAAGTCCAGACACTTGTTTTGACAGTGTATGATTTTGCTCCCTTGTCAAACTTCTCTCATTACACATGGAATCACACACTCATTTTCAACAAGTACATGACGATGCAGGAGATTACCAGTACATCACAGTGCTTATTTGCCTTTGGATTGGCTTAATGTATTTTTAGACTTATCCAGCTGGACTGGAGAATACACATGAACCAAATTCAAGCACTGCTTATGCTTTAATTACAAAGGTTTATGCTGGACCTACGCTCTGCATCTCCTCTTTCCACTGGGATACATTTCTGCAGAGTGATTTAGATACTTTATGTGCCTCAATGGATCTCCTTGTTGTAAACATGCAACTTTATTTAATATATGAATTCCTGAATTAGACCCAAATAAAATGTTAAATAAGTGATTTTCATCAGTAATTATCTACCAATAAAAATAGTTTTATATGCTTAATAATGAATATAATTGGAATTTTTATGCACATTTCTGTGTAAGTATTTGCAATTATTGGTTTACATTATTTTTCTATCAATCTTTATATCTCTATGGAATAAAAATCTGGAACATTTTTAACCTAAGCATATACATTTGTAAACCAGATAAATGTTGTGATTATCTCTTCCTGTATATAATTCCTCATGAGGGATTCAGTTAATTGAACATACCTTTCAAAACATAATCTATGGCTTAATTAAGCTCAGCAAATATAAAATTTGAAACCACATACCCTCTATTGGCAGCAAAGTTAAGGACTTTTTTTATTCCTTTTTATCCAAAGCTACGAATGATTTCTTTGCACAGGCACATAATACATGCAGATAGCATGACTATATCCAAAACAGAAGTTAAGTTTTTGATTTCACTGTCAGGGATCAAAAGTCTTTTTTTTTATACATACATCAACTCTTTCAATAACAAAATAAGAACTTATTGACGTTGAGTAGATTTCATAGCTTGTAGAAAAGACACATATCATTGTAATGTGTGAAATTTTAATCAGAAATGTTGTGAAGGATAAAGGTAAACTGACTGCTATAATTAATGTGTTCTGCCACAGATATTTAGCTGACACATTTGAGAAGTGTAGTTTATGTTAACTATTCCACTGCTTGAATTCTGTCCTCGCTAAATGATGGTACTGTTTGACAGTTTTAAGTTACGGGGCTTTCCTGCCTTCAGTAAAGTTTTTCTTCATCTAGGGTATGATCCTGCAAACCAGAAACTTGCAGTAGTGCAGTGGTAGGTGGACAATGGACATGCTGATGTAGACAAGGCTGTACTTGGTAACATGTTAAACCTGCTAGCAAAAATTGTCAGGCTTGAACCACTTGAATATTACCTTTCTTATCCCTCCCTCTTTTAGCATTTTAAACATTCTATTTATTTTATCATTCAGTTTATGGTAACTTGTGCCCACAGCCATAGTCTCTTGAATCAAAAAAAAAGGTTATGTTACCCATGGAATGCAAATTACTAAAATCTATTACCACAACAATAACAAGGTTGGAGTTATAAGAAGATTATTGTTCTCAAAACAAAATGCCTATCTGTTACATCTAATGCATTTTTTGAAAAAGCCCAAGGCCCTGATTCTGCCACTGTTCCTTGCATTGAATAGAACCATATGGTCCCATTGGAGGTGATCTAACTGCCTTTAGAGTATGCTACCACTCAACATAAATAAGAGTGGCAGGATCTGGCCCTGAATGAGCACATGGGCTCTGCACCCTGCCCTAAAGGTTAACAAACTGGGTAAGAGAATTCCAGGGCTGAAGGGGATTCAGCTGAGAAGGCCCTCTCTGATACAAGCTCCCATCCCTCCAGATGCAGGGCCTCTTAAGGGAAATGCTCATTCAACATACATTCACTTTAGTAGGTTTTGTAAGAAGATATATTCTTTTTCCATGTAATTTATATATTGTTCTATTTCCAGAAGCCATGAGCTGCCTGTGAAGCTAATTGCTTTAATGAAGGAACGACAAACCTGGGACAGACAGGAAATACCAGCTTCAGAATTGCATTTGTCATTCTGAAGCAAGAGAAAGGATTTTCTGGTGCAGGTAATATTTGGTCTCACAACCAACAGAACTCATTTTGCAGTCCTTAGGCATCCAGCTTCTCTCTGCCCAGTAAAGACTACCCTAAATGTACATTTTATTTTCCAAGCAAATAACATCTTTAAAAAGTTGCTCTTGCAAATAGAAAAAATTGTTACCTTTTGCTGCATCATAAACCCCCCATCAGTACAGCACATTACAGGGCATATTTTCAAAGGGTACTGGGTTATGAGTATGCAAAATAAATTACTATGATCTGTCTGAAATAGATGATTAAAGTGATTTTCTCAGAGTGTTAAGAGAGAGAAAAATATAATTTATGAAAAATCCCATACTAAAAGTCAGGGATTCTGATTCTTTACTTTGTTTCTGCCTTGGATATATCAGTCTTACCTGAAAAGATCTACTGCAGGCGCCTCTTGCCATGCCAGTATGGGTGTGCAGCAGACAAAAGACATACCAGAAAGGGGAAGACAGATATGCCACTTAAATTAAATAGGAAATGAATTGGCCAGCAAGTTGGCATGTCTGCTGAGACAAATCATAGACAACATGTCTCTCAACAACAGAACTTATTTGTTTTCTCTTGCCAACAGATTCATCACTGCCCAGGCAAAACAGGCAAAATACATTAGTGTCATGGTAAACTGATAAAGAGAAGTGCTTCAATCTAGCATCCTCAATGGCGAAAGTCTTAGGGCTGTATTGATCTGTGTTATATAAATCTTGTTTTCTGTCTGCAGAAGTGAATCAGGAATGACCCTTAAGGTTAACAAACATTGTAATGTCTTTCAGCTGGGGCAGATGCCTATGTGCTCCACACATTGTATTTGGTCAAGTCCCATCTTGTCATTTTACTGCCAAGGAGCTTAACTAATTGCTGGCAATCATAAGACAGTTTGATGGAAGCAAAGAATTCCTACAATTGTTGCCCCTCTCCCTTTTTTTTTTCTCAGCCTTAACAAGCACTCAAAGCCATGTAGCGGAAAACAATCAACACTGAATTAGTCAGCAGGAGTCTTAGCTGAGCTGGAACTTTATGTAATTGGCATGTCATGTTCGTACATAGCCAGAAGCAGGCCTGATTAAGCTGATGTATTTTGTTTCAGTAAACTTTTACAAAAGCCACTTTACCTCCTCTTGTTTGGTTGCATGTCATCGCATGTGCTTAGCATGAGATTTTTCTGCAGAGCAAAGGCACCAGACAGTCACCACAGGCCCTTTGAATTGGAGAAGTGTTATCATACCAGCATGTGCAATATTACATAACAGCTGAGTGTCGGGAAAGAGCCAGCAACAAAAGAAGCAAGTGCGTTGTTGAAACATAACTCTTACACCAAACTTCTGTGGTTTCTGTGCACAAGTTCATTTTCTACAGCCTATTTAAGCAGGTTTGAGAAAACAAGATGCTAGTTACAGTTTTCTGTTAGAACTATTTCCAATTAAACTTGTCTAGTATTCTTAGGGTTCAGTAAAATGATTCCCATGCAACAAGGAATCCTTCCAGCAGAGATACTACTCAGGGCACTTCAGCAGTCCACCCTATCTGATCCAATAAAATTTTACTGTGTATTTTACTTTGCCCTACAGATAGATTTAGTCTTAAAATGCTAAAAATGCCAGTCTGCATGGAAAAAGAAAGTAACTAATGCTTATTGCTAAAAGTAAATCATAAAGCTAAAGGCACGCCAGCTGTATTCTTTCATAGCAGTGTCCTTTTTGTCATAACCTTAAATCAAATAATATGGTTGAACTTGGCATAGATTATTAAAGCTAAAAGAGTGAGTATTCCACGCTTGTATTACGTCATAGTTGACAATATAAAGACAAGATTCAGGGAACTAATGGAGCTTTTTTCCTTTTGTCATAGAAAGGTCAAGCTAGTTTTCCACATTTTATATGTGTGTCATTCTCAATATAGCAACAGAATCTCTTATAGAAAACAATGTAAGTAAATGTCTCTACGAAGCTACTAGTCACCTGATCAAAAGCCAATGTTGAAAAACACTTCTAATGACTTTCTCTTATGCATCAGTGCACCTACTAATGAGCTGCCAGAAAAGGCTTTGCAAAGCTTTGCTAAGATAGAGCAGGAATGTGAGAAGCCTGAGATCTAACTTCCCTGCTGTGATCCCTGCCTTTCTACTAACAGGGAGCCCAGGCGCGGAGCTACTAATGAGCATGCTGGAGAGAGTGTCCAGCCCCGCTCTGGCTAGAGACAATCCACCTGTCTGCTCTCCGATGCAGGGTATGGTGCATGACAGTAAGACACCCCGTTGTATTTTGTACTTAAATAATTTAGGTATTTATTGATTTTCTTCACATTTTTATTTTGGGGCTTTTTCTTATTGTTTTGGTTTGGTTTATTTTTTTTGCATTGACCTTGCTCTCAGCAGTAACTCTCACTGTCTTTGGAAGAAAGTAGCAAGTTTCAAAAGCAGGTTTTCCTTCCATAACTATTATTTGATTTGATCTAAGGAAAACAGTGCTGTTATAGAGCATATTGCTCTCCAGAATTTCAAGTTTATTCCTCCTGTAATATAATCATGCATCCTTAGCTTAATATTACAAAAATGGTAAACTTATATTAACAACTTGTAAAAAAAAAATCCCAAATGTCCTTTATTTGAAGAGGAAAAAAAAAAAAGATATAACAGCTGCCTGACACTAAAAATAGTGCAAAATGCATAAATTAGAGCCCATATTTCAAAGGCACCACACTCAACATCTTTATCTACAGTCAAAAGCCAGCAGGATACTGGTATGAAACATTTACTTAACTCTGTTTGCAGAAATTCTGTATAAATGGAGTAGTTACTGCAGGATACCTTTCAACTCCAAGCTGCTCACATAACACATCATGACCATACCTAGCTCCCTTTGGGCTTTTCTTGAGGTTATCCTGCCGTTTAATATTTTGTTAGCCAAAGAGACAGGTTTGCAGAACAGACACTGGATAACATTGCCAGTTAGCAGTAGGATGTCACAATTACTCTGAAAGAAATACAAAAACGTAGTAACAGGAATAAGTGATAAATTTCTTGTATTATGCTCCAGATTGTCATTGGGAAAAGTTATTCAGTTCAAACAAGCCAGCCAAATAATTTGCTATTTCCAGTTCTTGTTTCCTCTGTTTCCTATCTGAGTTTTGACATTAGAAAACCTCTAGTATGTCACACCTAGGAAGAAAATGTGTCCTCAGTGGATTATTGATCTCCCATAGTTTCTTCAACTAAGTCTGCACATTATGAAAAAGTATCTCAGGGATCTATAGTCTCCTGTTGATACTAATTCTCACTGACATTAATGGGACTTGTGTGTGCGCACTGCATAGGGAAAAGAAAACACATTATTGATGTTCAGGACTAATACTCAGAAAATCTAGTATTAAAATACAGTAGTGTTATAAGCCCACTCACCTCCACACTTGTAGGCTAGTCATTCTGAGTAGGAGCTTTAATTTTCAATTCAGTAAGTTCTCCTTCTGACAATATTTCAAAAATATTTAATTTTATTTTTTTTTAATTTCTTTTTTTTTAGCTAACACCTCGTCTTTCCATTCTTAGAAGATTTTAAAATAGTTGCTACTTCTTTGCTGAAAAGAGAACTTAACAATTTTTAAAACTTTCCTGATTTCCACCATTTCAGCTGAATTTACAGGGGCCCACTGAATATGAAATCTTAAAAAAAATGAATGTTGGGAGTAAATTTTGTGCATGAAAAAATAAATTATTCAGGTGTATAAGAGTTTGAGAATGCTAGTAAACTTGCTTGGGCCAGATTTTTCTGAATATGTGTAATGCATTTAATGAAACATCTTATATAAATAATTCACTATTCTCTTAACACTTGGCCTTAATAAATACCTAAATGATGCCTTCTATGGCAAAGATGCTAGAGAGAGTGACCAGATTTATGGAAGAAAAAAGTACTGATAGGGCTCCTGAGCAGCAAATAACCATCTTCTAGGGGGAAATTCTGGGCTCTCCAGTGCTTCAGTAAACACTCTTTGGCTGCTAAAGAAATCTTGCAGCATGGAACTCTCATCCTTCATGTTTCTACCATACTGCAAACTCCTCTCAGATCAGTGAGACACAGTGACCTTGTTGTGCTGAACTGGTTATGTTGGCTTTGTACTATCACTCCCTCTTGTTGGGGAGCTCTTTAAAACCGTTGTATCTTTCAGCCTTGCACACTGAATGAGCCTGAGACAGATCTGCTCTGTGGTGAGGTACAGCTTACAGACCAGAATAACTCGGGGGAAGGAAATCAGGCACATAAAGGAAATTGGGTGCAGCTTCTGGCAACACACACCTTCAGACAAGGTCCAGGGAAGGGAGGAACATTTCTACTCCTCTGTTCTTCTTCAGTCCTATTCTGTTCTTCCAAACTCCCAGGATGAACAAAGTTGCCCATATCTAACACAACTCATTTCATTTCCTAGGAACATTAGGTTACAGAGAACATGTAAAATCTACCCCCCTTGTTAGACTGCGAAACCTAGCTCACACATGAGATAACTCATATAAACTCTTTTGCTGTATTTTTCTGTCAAGTGTTCTGTGCCCATTAGTGCATCAGCCCTACTCTCTGAGGATATACGGTATAATAGTATTAAAAGTGCTTTGAAATTGCCAATCATCTTTCAGTCTGTGCAATGAAGGAGATATGTGAGAGAATGGAGCTTTTCTAGCTCTATATCCTCAAAAATTAGTTTATCAAAAAATTTCTGTGAAACATCTTCCCTGTGAATGCACAGATCTTTCAGAATTTCAAATAGAAAACTTCAACGTGTGTTGATAAAAATGTATTATTATACTGTTGTAAATATTTTTTATTATTTGATTTATTTGAATAAAAAAATACAGTAATGTTACAAACAGAACAGAGTATGTTATCAGTACAGATTACCTTTCAAAATATTTCTTTTGTCTCTCTAAGTTTTTAGCTATACAGAAGATTTTTAAAAAATATTTTCTTCTTCAGAATGAAAGAAAGTTTAAACAGATGAGAATTTATATCATTTGATCAACTCTGATTTATCATAAGCTCACACTTTTATTGGTAGTTTGACAACTCAGTTTTCCCTCTCACATAATCCTGGCATGAAATAAATATTCCTTTTAATAATTTTGATTCATTAGCAGGAAAGGTTGGTTTCCCCAAAGTAGCTGAAATATATGTGGATTTATGAGTCAGAGCAGAAGACCTCTTTAAATGATAGCAACAATTTACAGAGAGTTCCGAGAAGACTGATAGAAATGGTTATGAGGCTGGAAGACATGTATACATATAATTTCACAGAGTCATAAGTAAGACATATGGGGAGAATGATAACAGTCTACATTTTTACAGCATATTAGCAAGGGCGATAGAGAAAAAATTAGACTGAATATTAGAAAAAAATTTCCTGAAAATGAGCTGAGTTAGGCAGTTGAATAGTCTCCAAAGGATGATGGGAACCCAACTGCAAGATACATTACAACTAGACTAAGAGGGCCATCAGGGTGACCTGCCAGGTTTTACTTTTTTCCATGCTGGTCTTCAAAGAATTGAGGTACTAGAAAGTCAGAAGAAAACAGAATGGAGAAGTTTCAGATCCAAGGCTGCCTTGATATGATTATTTTATATCTTAGCTGAGATTTGCAATTTCCTGTCATCTTATCTGGGTTCCTTGGTCAGCTCTCGGTGTTAAGTCAATGAGATGCTGAATGACTTACCTTGGCTGCTGGTAAAGTTAATGTGTTATAACAGATTTTTTACGCAGTGATTTATGTATTTAGGATTTTTATGTCAATAATTACTGTACATGTTATACGACCATTTCATAAAATTACACATCACCATAAAATAACTGTATATGGCATATTTAATTTTGAACTTCCAAAGACAAAAAATGGAAGTAGTTACAATAATCATTATTTTCAATTTTATGTAGTTAAGTGGTTTTACAAAAAAAAATTAGCCTTCCAAATTACATAGTTATAATGTGTTAATGGTAGCATAACATGTCATTACATTATGCAGCTTAATTTCATAGATATTATATATAGTTGGATATTTTAGACTCTTTTATCCTTAGAGTTATTACAAGGCAGTGATTTCTTTCAAACCATATTCTGCTTAACACTTACACAGTATAACCTTTGATGATCCAATTCATTTGGACACTTGGATCACAAAAGAAATTGGTGATATTGCCTTTATTTCTTATTATGAAATGGGAAAAGTGCTCCAGCTCCTTGCAGTTTTCTCTCTGAACCTTTCCTTTTTTATTTTTCCCTGCTTATAAAATATGTTCTTCCAAGATGGTTGATGAGACAAGAGCGCTGCTCAGAGAGAAGAAGATGATGAAAGTCACCTTGTCTGTGCTCTTCTAATGGTCACCTGTGAGGCTTGGATTCATCCTACCTAACTTTTATAAAGGAACACCTGATCTAGGTACTTCAGTTAAGTTCTTGGAGCCAGGTGGGATGGATCTGGGACTAAAAATCCATATATACCCCTAAGGCATCTAGACTACTCAGACCTTTAAATGATGCCATTGCACCATAGTGTCCTGTTTTTCTATATGTGTGACTGCAGGGGATTCAAGGGCAAAGAGTGGTCTTATGTCAAAAAATGAAAGAACAGATGGTGCAAAACTCCACCAAGACTCTCTGATACTTACAACAAAAAAGAACTTCAAATACTTCTTCTGATGTTTTGCCTTGATATCTTTACATAAACTTCATCTCTTTTGATCCACACTCAAAGCATTCAGACCCCTTTGGATTTTTAATTTACCATCTTCTCTATTTACTCTTCCTTTAAGGCGTGTTGTCTAAAACTTTTAATCAGTATGGAATTCATTTTGTCCTCAAGGTCACTAATGAATATATTGAATAATGCTGATTCCAGTTCCTGACCCCTAAGTACTCCCATCAACACAGCCTCCCAGTCACTTGCAGCTACGTTTGCAATATCTCTTTACCTGCTATTTGTCATTTCCTTCTTCAGCCATATATAATTATGGTTCTACAGGAGCATGCATCATCAGTGTTTAAAAGAATTCTCCTTGACCAACCTGCAGGACTGGAAAGGTAACTTCATGCCTGCACACTCTCTTGTCTCTGTCTAGCCAGTTGGGCTGGAGGATGGTGTACAGAGAAGAGGGGCTATTCTGATCAGTCTTCCCCACACTTCCCATTGGGAATGATTTATGACACATCAAGTCCCTCAAACATTGCTCAGATATTTTCTTGGAAAGTTAAACCAGCATAGTCCATAAATGGGCTGGGAATTATGCAGTGTAACCAACAGTCTCTCCCATGCCTGGCCCCTCTTTCAGTTAGCACAGCCAAAGCATGGACCCAGACTGCTTATTCTTGGAATAAAGTATGACTGGAAATGTTGGGCCATAGATAGTAACATAATCCACAGTACTGCAGATTTCTTCTATTTCTTTCTTTTTTTTGTTGTTGTTGTTGTTGTTGTTGAGAATTACTAACCTCTTTCACAAAAGCAATAGTTTTAGAAGAGACTACAGTTACAAGAAATCAATTGCTTCAAACCTGTAAAGGAAAGCATTTCAAGGTATAAAATGAAAGCAGAAGAGAGTAAAGCATCACACAGTACAGATAAGAAAACAAGATCTTTGCCTAAGGACCTTCCCCCTGCAGCAGAGTAAGAGAGGTATTTTAGCTCTGACTCAGTGTTGTGCCATCTCAGTCTTTCCTCCATGCTCTTCTTGCACTGAAGTTAAAGCGGTATCAGTCCCGGATTCGTATATACCCTTTCAATTATAAAGTAATTGTTTATATCTATATTTACTCCACTGTGCCCTCTTGGATGGCCAGAATTTGCGAGCAATAATTAGTTATGATTTGACACTTTCCTTATAGTTTCTTTCTCTGCTTCAAGAAGGAACTATTGTAACAACCTCTGCTGAAGGCTACTGTAGTTCCTTCTTGGGGTTTGGCAGTACAAATTGTTGTATAACACTGAGTTTCCTACGGCTACTTCACACCTTAACCACCATTGTGTGCAAACTGACCCATAAATCCCTCAACAAGTTGTAGAGTCACTGTGCTAATGGACCCTAATAGCAAAGCCTTATGCAGCAACAATTCAAACATAAAGAGAAATCTAGTCAAGTATGTCTTTTTTTTTAATCAAAATGCATTCCTTTGATTTGCTAGTATAAAGAGATGCTTCATGAACACATCATCTAAACATTAATAAAATACACATAGCAGCTCCAGTGTCTGTCTTCAGACTGGGACTGTGCTATGTGATATATAATATCAAAGGAACAAACTCATCTCTAAATTCATTATTAGAGCCCTGGTAATATTCTCTGTCTTTCCATCATCTGAAAAGTTGGCAAATGTATGCTCGGTATCATCAGTGTAACAATCTTCATCTAACATTGTAATGCATATTTCCATAGCACTTGTACTACATACCAACAGAAATTTTTCCACTTGACACTCAGCAGTATAGGTATTTTTTAACAACTCTAACTAATCCCAACATATCTCCAAGCAATTTTAATGCAGATCACAAAGGAAAAAAATAAAAAATATACATGCAGAACTGAATGCACACACAGCTATATTTTGAAGAAATACACTCTTAAAATCAACTGGGATTGATCAAAAATTGTACTTTCAAAGTTGAAGCTGTACCCTGGGCAGCTGGACCATGAAGTTCTAAATGAGAAAGTTTCATTACTGAGTTTTTTTTATATTGACATTTTTTATATTCTGTTTTGTATTTTAGGGATTTTGCACAATATATTCCAAAGCAATCCAAATTAGCAATGCCTTTCAATTTTCCTTAAAATCTTTGCTGACTCAGAAGACAGATCTACTGCTTCCCCACTCTGTTTAATATGTCCCAGAAAATATGCAAAATCAATATAAAGCTAATTCAATAGAAGTACTGTCAAAGCAACAAAAATGGATCTCTTTAACTGCCACCAAGCTGAATGGTCCATAGAGATCCTTGGCAGATGCCCTTCTCTTTCTTAACAGTTTCTTCAGAGATAACTAAGTATTAATAGCTAAGTATTCTGTGCAAATGTATGTTCATACATCCTCAGTCAGGACTTGCCTGATTCTCATACCAGGTTACTCCACAATATCTGCAGATTCTCCTCTTCCCAAATCCTGCTCTTACACTTCCTCCCAGAAAGGATGGTTTGCTCACCAGGGTAACATCATGCACTTGCTTTTAGTGATAAAGCTCCATGTCAGGCTATTACACATCACAAATATTTCCAGCTACTTCAATTCAAGGAAATCAGCACTTCAGGAATTTTCTAGGATTTTGGATGTCTACTTGGATGTTGTACTAAGAATCTTCACCCTTCAAGATCTACTGCTACTATTGCCAAATCAGTGCAACCATTGATTAATTGAAGATCATGACTAGCACTTGAAAAAATTGTTTGCAACAATCACACATAGACTTAGCCATCATAGTGGAAGATAAAAAGGGGCAAATGTTCAACTGAAAAGTAAGTTTACAAGTATTGCTGCCTAACACATTTTTTTCTAATGTGGTGAAGGAACACTAGCCCCCTCTCTCCCCTACAAGGCAACGTCCACCCCTCTGGATCCTGCTATGCCTACAACTGCAGACTTCTATATGCAAGAAGTGCTAGATACAGGCTTTCAGCTACAGCTCCGAAGATAATCTTAACAACAACAAACCCAAAAAGGCTTGTACAAAACCAGCAGAGATTATCTTTCAATGTTTTGCTCCACAGAATTACATGACCTATGGGTTTACGAGTATCAGCACGTTCAATTGCTTTCCTTTGGAAAAGTTTTTCCCTCTTACTCTAAACTGCATATGAAGCTGCATCTTCTGATACGTATTTGTACATCATACATTTCGCTTCAACTCTAACTCTTCTAAGGGAGTAATTACACAATTCAAATCTTCAGAATAAGCCAGAAATTCCAGGCTTTAGTCATTTGCCAGTCAGCAAAAGTTACTGTGACTATGACTGTCAACTACTCAGGAACGTGCTCATTTTTTTAGATATTCAGCCACTTTTCATCTTGCGAGGCCATTGAAATGTTGTTAGTACCTATCTTTCCCATAACATTTTTCATCAAAACTCATGTGCGAACATTTCATAGAGGAGGTAAATGTCTTACCATATTTGAGAGAGAGAGAAAAATGAACATATAAGGAGGCTGAGTATTTTCCTCAAAGTCTTTCAGTGGAGTACAGGAGTAGCAGGAGTACAGCCTTGCCTTCTTGGTGTTCTGCCCATATAATGCTACATGATGATAGTCATGCCTTACTCCTTGCTAAGAAACCAATAAAACTAGAATACCATCAGAGTTGCAGAGGCAATCAACACTTTCTTGAGACAGGTTTTAAGTAGTAGTCCCTAACATCTTGCTTGCTTGGTTCATTTTTCATACAGTGACAACATATCGCCTAAAGAACAAAAGCACCCATTGGTACGATTTTCTAGCACTAGCCCTGAAAGGAAGACAAACACCAGTAAAGCAGCAAGTATCAGTAGCTGATGAATCTAAATCTTGGTCAAGAGCAATGTTCCACTAAATAGAATTTTACCCTTTCAGGTCAACAGCAAGCTTAGTTTTACAACAGCTTAAGAAAAAATAAAAGGTATTTTATTGAATATTTTAGATGTGAAACCAAAGAATACAGCAGCGGAAATAGCTGCTATACTTGCTAGCTCTTATACTAATATAACAGGATCTTAAGGCCCATTTGTTTTAAATGGTGATCTATATTCTCCTTCCAATTGCCACAGCCATTGGATTGGCAGAAAAAATCCAAACAAAGCTAGGCTGTGTGTCAGATGGGTCATTGAAATTTTGCTGTGAAAGAAATTAGTAATATTCCCATTTCAGTAATAATCTATGAGTTTCAGAATTAACAAGCCAATGAGAAAAAAAAAGGCCATTCAGAGTTTCCAGGTTTTCTTTTGGCTAGTGAAATGCAGCAGTATTAATTTACACTTGAAACACATAGGTAAGGTTTTACTTCTGTTTTAAAACAAAGAACATCATCTTAGTTTGGTTTTTTTTATGGTAATAAAATGTGAATCATGCATATCCTGTACAGATAAGACCCTACTTTTCAGTGATTAGCAAGAGTGCATTCAGTAGAAAGAAGATTTCTACTCAGATATTTTCTCTCAATTCAGCATTCTAAAAGAAGCCCCGGCATATCCAGCACACCAGCTCTTCCCGGGAAATCTCATCTAGGTCTACACAGTCATAATTTAAACATTCAATCACATCAAATTAAGCAATAGAAATAAAGAATTTACCCATTTTTGCAAGATTACCAGAATTCCTAGTTTTTAAGTACTGCATTTTTTTCATAGCACCTAATAAGGCTTTTATTTTATTACAGTCATATGCTAAAGTACTTTTGAAAAGAGTCCTACAAAAATTTCCTCTTTTAAACTGAAATAAACTCAAGCCCAATATGCTCATGGGGAGAACCTGGCTTTTTTGGTTTTTTTTACCTTTAAATATAAATGCTTTCCTACAACCACAGCCTAGCAGGGAGGCAATGCCACTTAGCAAAAAAAGTTATATTAAGTGCACTTGCTGGAACTGTTTATACTTTGTTCCTGAGAAATAGATTGAGTACTTGATAGTATAACACAATGAGAGGTACGGGTGGTGGAGATCGGATCGGATGCTTGGGCGGGGGGGAGCGGGGAAGTGTTGCTACCCCAGGAATTTATTTTTAAAGTGTCTGCTATTTCATGCAATCTGGTCTATTTCAAAGGCAAACAATTTGCTCTTCAGAAGTATCTTTATGAGCCCCAAGGGATGAAACTCATCCCTGGCAGAAATGATTTAGCAGTATCCAGAGAGGGGGTGAACTCCTTGAGAGGCAAGGGAATAATTTTTTGAAGGGTGGCAGAATTTTAACAAGGGCCTCTAGTGAGTTCTTGTGAACCCCTTTCAGCACATCACTGTTTTATTAAAATATTCTTCTCAAAATACTGAAACACTGACAGCTCCTGTAAGCTTGCCAAAAATTGAGTAAGGAATAAAAATAAAATGTTAACTTGACATGTGTGAATAATTTTGATTTGATGATAACACCTTTTGGAATCGAGGCCATATTCAAAGCTGACTCGTAACACATTCACATTTCTAACTTACATGAAATAACTCAAACTTTTCAGGCATTGTTATGGTGCGGTGAAAGAAGGAGATGGTAGGAGCCGAGCTCAAGCTTCCCTCTGAGTTAAGCGAAGATTAAAAATATTTTAGGCCTTTCTGTCTGAACCTAGAGGGGCCAAGGTCATATCTGGTATGCGCAAAACAGGTTGGTTAATGCATACTGACTGGTTAGAGTAACAAACTGCAATCAAACTGAGTAAACACCAAAAGAAGGAGGTAATTTTGAGGTAATTGATTTCTGAATCTGGACAAAGTACTGAGAAGATATTGTAAGGAACATCCATATTCTGAGGGGATCTGGCATTGCATGGTCTTGTGTGGGTCTGTTCTGCTGCTGGGTCTCACCCGGGGNCTGAGGGGATCTGGCATTGCATGGTCTTGTGTGGGTCTGTTCTGCTGCTGGGTCTCACCCCCAGGCAAAGAGGAAGCTCAAATGAACTATAAGAACCTCTTTGGACAAACCCTTGATGCAGTGATTTCTCTAGGACCAGCGCCATGCACTGTTTTCCACTCCCTACCACATTAGAACCTCAGATGGTTAACTTTAGCAGGGTAACACTGAACTGACTTTATTTTTCCCTCTGCCCCACCATGCTGTTGTCTCTGCTCCTGAACTCTTGACAAGTAACTACCACTTAATGGCAGCAAGGCTGGCAGGGGAATGGCTGTCAGTGGTGTTAATTTATCCATAAATCTCTGATCAAATGCTTTGGTCAGGAAACAAGGGGAGCAAAGTTGAAGGTGAAAAGAAAAAAATTGAATGGATGAGCTCTGAATAAGTTCTACCACAGTCAGATGTACCTCCTCACAGCTGTAATGATAGAAACACACCTCTTACAGAAAAAGGGCTGTAGGTTTCTACTAGGTACAAGAGTACTTGTACCCAAAAGTCATTCTCTATTTTCTTAGTGCAAAAAGAGTGTTCTCGGGCATTATATTTTTAGACACCCCTAAGGGCTTTTCAAGGGACGCTGACCTCCTTTGGGACAGTGTCTCAGCTAGACAGGGCTGCTGCATGCTGTCTTAGGGGTGTAGTGGCATTTATCTCTAACTCATGTGACTTTCTCTTGGCTCCAGTTTATAAGTCAAAGTGATTAATCAAGTTCTCAGAGCTCAATCGATTGTGTAAAAACATACATGACACAAACCCACCATCTCTTATTTGGCTACTGACTCAACCAACCTGTAGATCCCTCAGCATGGCAGAGTTATGCAGTCTGCCTTGTGTTTGTGAATAGATTTAAATGCCGCTCACGACAAAAACACAGATGAACTTGGCATATTTCCATTATTTCACTGACTCCTGTGTGTATCTAATTCACTGTGGATCTAAGGTGTAACATTAAAGTGTATAGTATTACTGATACATCACACGCCATTTTTAGGTCCTCCCAAAGGCATGAGATAATGTTGATAAAGACTGGCAAACCTAACAGGCAAGCAATGACTGGTATGTGAACCACCATTCAATGAGTCCAGAAAAGTTTGTCTACCAGAAACCAGATTCAAGGGCTTTGTTGTCAAAAAGAGCATTAGGTCAGACTGGTAAAAGTAAGGAAATGGGTAAATGATATGCTCTGGACCACTCTTCTCTGTCGTTTGGTGAACACACAAGATCAATGTTAACACATTTTAAATAGAGCTGGCTCCTACTTGAAATGGTTTCTACTTAGGTTTTCTACTTAGGTATTCTTCTCCTTCATACAAGCACAGATTTTGTATTTGTCCTGTTACTATACAAAGCACAGAACATGCAAAACAGGTGAGGAGTGAATGAGGAAGATTTAGGTGGGTTCAATGAAAAAGTTATACCACCTCTCTTTTCCCAAGTATAGGAAGTTTCTTTACATTATGTGCATGAAAACAGGTTAATAACATCTTACAACTGAAACGTTGATCTCACTTAAGTTAGCAAATTGGAGTTCAGACTCCACTGCAGATTAAACTCAGTCCTGTTAAATTACCAAAGGGCCTTCAAATGTATGAAGGCATAATTTACAGACATTACAGAAATAGATGTCTTTGACTGTATATTTAGAAAATATGTGCTAGAAGATGTATATGCTGAGGAAAGATTTAAAATCCCTATTAGGAAATTATTCATCAGTAATTCTGACAACAGGAATATTTGCCCTGATTTGCTATTATACAATCTCTTAATTTATTATCTAATTAGTTTTCCCAAATGCCGTATTTATCTGAAGTTCTCTC
Source organism: Edolisoma coerulescens (assembly GCA_013397115.1). Lineage (NCBI taxonomy): Eukaryota > Metazoa > Chordata > Aves > Passeriformes > Campephagidae > Edolisoma > Edolisoma coerulescens. The sequence goes on from VWZW01006492.1 coordinate 761,706, forward strand.
ATCAAGTAATCCATCCTGATTAAATTTTCCCTCTCACTCTCTATAATAAACAGTGATTTTTTCTTCTTGGATGTGTCTTCTCAACTGCTAATCTATAACTTCTGTTTTTTCTTTTTCTGTGATAAGTCTTCCTTTTGTCTTTTTTCCATGGTATTCTGGCACAGCCTTTTCTCAACTGCAGCCTTCCAACTAGCTGTCTCTAAGTACTCATCATGACTCTCCAAAATCCTGTTTCTCTTAAAATGGAGCAACTAGTCCTGATCAGCTCTTCCATAGAACTACCAAGTCCAAAATCCAGCAAGGTGCCCCACATAGGACTAGTTTCAGTGCACAACAGTCATCTTGACAGGCTTACCTAAAAATAAAGCCAAGCACACAGCCAAGGGCGGGCATGGCTCAGAACTTGCCCAGGTAGTCCTCGAGCCACAGACCACTGCACAGAGAGCTCTTGTGTTGTTTCCAACACAGATTAGAGGAGACATTCACAGAAAGGAATCCGCTTTCAGCCCTCGGGAATGAAGCATATACAGTGGTAACAGAAGTAAGGTCAGAGGGGATGAAAGACAATAGTCAGCAGGTGGCAGGAGGGCACAGGTTTGAGTCTGCCATGGTATTATGGAAAGGTTGTAACGTTTTAGTAGGAAGGTGAATGACAGAGTTGGGCAGTGCTTCCTGTCATTTCCCAGAAAACAGTGTTCTAAATGTAGTTCCCATACCTTCTCAAAAAATTGGGACAATCATCCCTCATACTTATTTTACCTAAAAAAATAAAGTTGTGCTAGGTTCTCAATCTGCTCTTGCAACCTCTCCAGATTCTGAGCATATATGAAAAGGATATCAAAGATATTGAAATAAAGAGCTACAGTGAGCCAGCATGCAAGGGCAGAGAGGAACCTGGTCCCAATAAAGGATCACTGCACAAACTCTTGTTTTGCTGCCACAGGACATCTTTGGTCTACCAGCAGAGCTGCATGAATGCCTTGTGATTTTGCCATGTGGTTGCTCAGATCATGGTAACCTGTAATCTCCCAGCAGTCTGACACTCAGGACAGAACAGCCAAGTCTTTTTTCATCCCAAGTGTTGACCCCTAAAGGGCACCTAGAAAAGCAGTAGCATGTTTATGGGCTAGGGAGAGTGAGATGTGTATCTTGTTTCCACCTGCTCAGACTTGGAAGACATCACCTCCCTTTAACAGCTCATCTGGCTGCTTCAGGCTCTGGCTTCAGGCCACCTCATGATGGTACATGCGCACAATTATGTTATCATTTCAAATGACAATTCATGACAAGCTGCTAGTAGGGTGATAGTCCTTCTTGCATGGTCCGCGTCTGCAGATTATTATAAACACTGACTGTGAGACAGGGCTCAGTGCTTCTCTCAGTCTTATCTGTCCAAATGTACCGACTTCTATGGTCTTTATCAGTGTATCACAGATTTTGACCCACTGCTTTTAGCCACCAGAAAAACAAAATCGGATGCTATGGTATAACGTGTTTCAGTTAGAAGTACTCTTTATGCTGCTTCGCCTTAAAGTGAATTTGCCGAGGCAAGTATCTCTGAAAGATCTATTTGTGAAATATCTTCTAACTTGACATACTGTATGAGACTAATTGAGCAATAGTGTTGCCAGTCATTGCTACTTAATTGTGTGATTGCTGTGGAACGCACAGCCCCGCAGTAAGGTTACACTGCCAGCCAGCTACGTGGGGATCCCAAACACACCTGGACTGCAGGCCAGGGACTAATGAAGGGACCATTTTTAAACTGTGATCCTGCTTGTTTACATCCACTTGTCAGTGTTTCCAACAGTTATTCACATAGAAGAAATTAGTTAGGGAAACTATAGATTTTTAATACCCTTTCTGAAGTGAATTTTAACAGCTAAGAAGTTGAACCTTGCCCATTTTTTTCCCAGTGCATGCTTTTTTTCCACAGAGGAGTGATTATGAACAAAGCTTCTAAAAAAATATGTGCCCTTCGTGCTAGAACATCCCCATTTCCATTTTCAAGTTAATTTAATTTTTGAAAGGAAGTAACAGAAAGAGAAATTATTTTTATGGTGAAGTCTTATTATACACTGCTGTGTATTCTCACATTTATCAGTATTACAATCATTATAGCACATATTTAAGCAAAATACACTCCCGGCCTCTGCACTGGAAATCAGACATCCTAACCTCAATGTGAGGCACAAAAAGCTAAAGAATGTCTCTGTTTTGCTAGGAAGTCTGTAAGAGTTAAAAAAAAGGAATAATACCTCAAAGATTTGTGGTTTAGAGCAAAAGGAAAGCCTCTCACATTGGTGTTGAAAGAGGCTGTAAGACGCAGGGCTTCCTCTGAGAGCATTTCTTTAGGAGAGGAGCCAGTGTCATGGTGCAAAACAAGGAGCCCTTCTCAGCGGACTGCGCTTGCAAGCACAACCAGGGCTGGCAGTATCGCTGAGACAGAAATTTTGTTCATCTGAAAATATGTCTCACTAACTATTTTTGGTAACTCAAAGAAAAGAACAGATTTGTAACACCTGTGCTTGCTGCAGGCCATGAGGCAAGAGGTTTGGAAGGCTTCCCTGAGAGGCTGGTCCCTGGTGCCATCTTGTGTCGGGACCCGATCTATCCCCAGCAGTGAGAGGCTGGTGGTAAAGCTCTGGCTGCGCTGCAGCCGCATGCCCATCTCTCTACCTTCGGGAAAAAACCCAAAATATCTCCATGCCTTCAAGAATGAATACTGACTGATTGCTGCAGGGCATATCTCTGTTGCCACTGCCCTGCAAGAGCTATCACTGAGCTCAAGGGTTCCTAAAGATTGGCTTTTTTTATTTTAAATTAAATGATAGGCAATGTGAGTAATCTTTTTCCCTAAATTACTCTGGTTACATCATCAGAGTGATATCGGCTCAAGTGACAAGCCTGAATTTTTAGAATTCCTTTCAGTGCGTCAGTCAGTGGTCAGTTGAATTTTTATTGTTGTCCTTTGAGACTGTTTAGAGGACGAGGTTTGAGAGCCCACCACTATTTAATACAGGTGACAACTGAGAAATATGTGTCCTTTCTGTAACAAAAACACCCAGCAGAAAAAAGATCAATGCCACACACCTGCCAATCATTTGAAATTTGATGTATTTAAAAGCTAGTTATCTAACTTGCTTATTTGCAAAGGTGCTGAGTGTTTCCTGGGAGCATTCTGAGTGCCTTGATGCTAAAAAAACCACCCAACATACACATATAAAAATACCAAAACTTATTTAGGTTTTAGAATTTAGATACCTAACTTTGGCCACATGCTTTTTAAGGCATGGAGCTTTCCATGAAAATGGGCCTCTGCCTGACCCATTTAGGAACCAGTAAAATGATAAAAGCGTGTGTCTGGATTTTCTTTGTGTTCTTGAAATGATTATAGTGTATGCAGCACTGTTCTATAGCATGAAAAAATCTGGCTTTATTAGAGTATTTTATGTCTATGAGTTTCTAATCTGTATACCTCCTAGCTTTAACTAGGCTAGCAAGCAGAAACACTGTAGTGCCAGCAGAGCTGTTCTTCTTGTCCTTTAATCTGACCCAGACGAGAAACTACTAAAGATCTCACAAGGAAATCCAATCTTTGGAAATTACCAGCATGAATTCTCAATCAAATAGGCCGAGGTAACTTCTGATAAGCTTCTGAACCCAGCCTCCAATGCTTTTGATGTTCATTCACAGTATATAGTACCATCTATAACATTTGCTACTTCTACTCCCTGCAAGCATGCTTCACCTCTCTCACTGCATCAGTTATTAATCCCATTTTTCCCCTTTTTGAGCACATAGCTGTGGCTCACCTCTAATTTTGTTACATTGCTTTATTTTTAATCACATTTGCCGTTCATGGTGATACACTGAAGGTGCAGGAAACTAAAGTCCTCCCTTTATTGAAAGGACAAGTGCAATACATGCATCAATGGAATAAATGAGTCCCTAGATTACCTCACCTGTAGTTAGGTTAGTGCAAACCAGAAATGGTACCTGTTCAGACATAGGTGCCTTTGGTATAGGAAAATCAGTGTCAAATAATACAGTGAAAATAAACCTGCTGCCCTGGAATATAACAAAAATTATTCAGATCCTAACTGCCTATGCACCAACCCCAGGATTTAATATATTGACTTCTCCCCTAATGCTGGAAGAAAAGATGTGCCCACACCTGCCTGCTTTGGTGTGACTGCAAGCACGTACCTATTTACCTCAACTGCAGTGTCTGAGGTGAACAACTTTATGCCACATCCACCCTGCATTTCACCAAGGTTTTCTAATAAGCACTTTCTTCTTGTGAGCGTATATCTAGCAAGTTTTAGCATATTAACCTAGAGAAGTTTTCTGAATTATTCTTTATCTTTCCAGGCTCTTTGCTATACACTTCTGAAGCTGTTTCATACATGTACACTCTTAAGTACAGCTGGGATTGAAAGTAAAGAGTCATTTTGGTGTTCTTCACAATCCCATTGCTGCAGAAGGCAGTAAGTACACCCTTGTGCCTAGTGCATCCCAGTGGCCTGATTCTTCACTGTCTTGCACCTGTAGGAGTTATTTAAACCACTACAAAATGGGCATAAATCACTACTGAGCCTGAATGGCAGGATTTCACACACTGCAGAGGCAATAATGGCTAGATGAAGGGCTAAAGCAGTGGAAATATCAGAGAGGATTTCCCCCCCGCTTTCTGCTCCTGCCATTTGAGTGACCAGCTCAGGTGAATTGCTCTGGTCTCATGAAATATATTCTAACACTGTGGGTGGGCAGGTGAGCAGAGGGGCCAAGGGCAGCCCTGGGAGACAGCTCTAAGTCCAGGCATGCAGCATTGCAGTGAGGTGCTGCCACTCTGCCCCAAGTTTGAGTATATCCACAGCGGTCTGAGTACTCCAAAGTTATGTTGTTGCAAATAGACTGGTAAGTGGCATTCAGCCACACACCATCCCTGTATACTGGGGCTGGCACCAATACTTATTTCTACCTTGATGCCACCAGGAGACATTAGATCCACCAGAGCCTCTGCTTCTCGCAGCAAATCACAAATACACAAAAACAGGTACACAAGGACACAGGGGTACCCTAACACTACTCCTAGATACAAAATTTTGAGAAAAACCATCACCTTTAAGACAATGAAATTTGTCAATGATGTGCTTTTGCCCCTGTAGCCTGAGGAGCCCTTTAGGGCCTGATCCAAACCAAACTGAAATGCCCATAACTTCTCTGTTTGCTTCAGTGTGCTTTGGATCAGTCCCTGAAGCTATCCGACAGTAACTGCCCTACAGGGAAAGCATCTTTCTAATGAGGAAGATGGCTAGGATTTACATATAGAGAGATTTCTAGCCTTGTACATAAACCTGTTCTCTTCTCCTTTAACTAAGCTAAGAAAACTTGTATTCCGGATTTTGTGAAAAGTAATTAGCATTTCATACACTTAGAAGAAACTGAAAGTACGTTTAATTATAATCAGTTACAAGATGTTATTCACCAAGTGTTTCCATGCTTTTATTCATCTTTCAAGCATAGCAAACAAGAAATTAATTGCTAAAGGTCTTTCAACTATTGCAAGCTATATCTTAAATCGTGGTAAAGAATATAACATTCCTCTGATATCAAATATATAATTTCTGGTGAAATACTGGAATAAGGACTGAGCTGGCCAGCAATGGAAGTCCTTCACTCTAAGCCAGCCACATCTAATTATAAAAGATGAGGGCTTTGAAAATTTACATAATTGCTGGCTCTGGTAGGGGTCGGTAACATATTTGCATTAGCTACTTATGCTTCATACCAACACTTTTAAGCACCACTTATCAAAAATAAGTCTACCAAGTCAGAGGTGCGTAGGTGGCTAAATAAAACCTGCTAAATATGGGTAGCACCACCTATTTACGTCATGAAGAGATATATACGCTTTGACACGCAGGGTCTTTTCTTTGTCTTGTTTGTCACTTACACATTAGAGTAATAGGTACATTAGAAATGCTCTTGATAGGAATTAATACCTTCTGCTCCTTTAGTGTGCATTTGTTATAGCTATTTACTGTGTTTTTATATACAGAATTTATTTGGTTTAATTTGCACTCCAGAATTTCCCTCTGTTCCCCTCTCTGGCTCATTTCTCAAGCCATCAGTCTAGATGGTAGCACGGCACCTTAACACAGCAGGATAAAACCCCTGTAGTCTAAATATATCTTTCTAATTCTTCCATGATGATTTCTCTCTTTCATATAATATAAAAATTCTGCCAGATGTATAAATATATGATGCAAGAAGTATACAACAGAAAGTGACAGAGCAGTACATACATTTCAAAGGCTCTGTTTAGAAAAGAGTCACATTATGTTACAAACAGGTCTTTTTCTTATTATGTTTGATGTCAGCAAGTGAGCTTTAAGGAACCTGACACTGTTTGAACTTCTTTTTTAATTTATTTTATTGTATACGTTGATTTGATGGTTTTTGAACTCTGGATCAATTTGGTGACATTGTGGCTGATCCATTTTATCCTTGCTTTGCTGGGCCACTGTTTCGTTCTGAGGCTCCAGTCTCCCATTTTCCTCGAAAGGCTCATTAGGCCTGATCTCTTTTAGCCTTTTTGCTTTTTTTCCTTTCTTCCCCACACTGGACTCTGGTTTGCTTTATTCCTTAGGTCCCCCTATAGGTTAAGCCTAAGCTCTTATCCCCTATTCTCTTTAACTCACAGCTAGCATTTGATTCTGGTTTTTTAACCCTCTCCATGAATTACCCAGCCTGGGCACAGCCCCATCATGTTGGAGGCTCTGTCTGTGTGAGTCACAGCTTAATTTGCACAATGAAGGGTAATGATTTTACTCAGAGATGCCTGACACAGAAAGGAAATTGAGCAACTTCCAGAGAGGCTGTTGAACAAAAAATAATCTTCTGGGTTGATACAGGCTTCTATACTGTGAATAAAATGCCTACGGTCAAAAGTTTAAGTAGTTAAGTATTTTAAAGAATTATGTGCAGAAAGACTACAAATAAATCACTCTTGCACGAATCTGGGGACATAGATTTGGTTATTCATTCTAGCACATTGTCTTGTTTTCTAACCACACCTCACACAGAGAAGATGAAGTTCCTGCATTATTTGTGCTGTACTGATGAATAAGTCGACATGAGGCAATACCTTTTAGAGCACACAGACTAAATACAAACAATCACATGCTGTTCCTTAAGCACTGATAAAAAGATGTAGAGAAATTAATCCATCTACCTGATGTTGTAGAAAAACAAAACATTTTAGACTTTGTTACTGCTTTGATGTGAGGAAAATACAGATTAAAATTTCTCTCTGCTTTATATTTGGCAAAGTCTCTCTGCTGAATCTACTTTGCTCCTTGGCCACATTTCAATCACTTCAATCTTCTCATGCGCTGTCTTAAAAATGTGAAAGTACCTATACCTTATTCCCAGGTATATTTCTTGCTGAATTTAGTTGAATTCCATGCAGGAAAAGTAAAATACAAAACATTTGGTGATAACTCTGCATTGCCAGGGAGAAACTTATTACCATGGTCTCTCGACACTTCACAAAGAAACTTGTTCCATCTTGGTCAATTCCATATATAAAAGAAATGATCAGTGATTTAGAAAATGTTGAAATGATCAGTAATTTGGAAGATGCGTTCACTTTTAAGACAGTTAACAAGTTAACCATGTCTGAGATTGTTTTTTAAGACTGGCCTGTATGGTTTTTGTTTTGTTTTGTTTTTCCTTAAAGAAAGCAGTTTGCTGTGGGAGATCAAATGATCCTCTTCACAATGACCTATGAAAGAATCTTAAATTCCCTGTGATCATATAGAGTAGTATGATTAATAGATTAGATCAACAGAACAATGAGGAGATAACAGAAATGTTCAGAAAAAAACCCCCTAGAATTAATTTACAAATAAAAATCTGATGTTGCCACATATTCATGTGAAAAATGCTTAGAAAAAGTCTCATCTGAAGGACATGCAAATGATCTCTGAAGATGCCTTAAAAAATCTTGCATTTCACTGACTTTTACAATGCATTTCCAATCAGTGTCCAGTGTTGCAAAGCAACAGTTCATGAAGTCAAACGTAGGCTTGTGGATTTCTATGATCTGTTGTCTTTACACAGCACAGCCTTTAAAGAAGGGGATCACAACATAAAACTCCTGGTCAGGTAGCTCACAGGATGCCAAAACTCACTTTGGCTTTTCTTAGATTCTGGTAGCAGTACAACAATAACTCTTAGAAACATATCTTTTAAAAGAGATACAAGATTAGTGATGAAAGTTCAAAATTAAAACAGAAGAAATCTTTTTTATTTTTAATAATGGATCAATTAATGAGGATCACAAATTATGAGAATTTTCAGTTATATATAATGGATTCCTTTGAAGGCTTAGCCTGCTTTTCATTCTCTGAGCAACCACGTGTGTATGTACACACACACACACACAGAAGAATTTGCCAAAAGCATCATACAGAGGAAGACTTCACAAACATCTTCAAAAGAACTTACATTTAAGACATTTATTTATAAAGGTTTCTATTGCTCAACACAGCAGATGCCAGAGATGGGAACCCTCTCCCTTGGAGAGCAGAAAATGAGGAATGAACCTCTTTCAGAGTTAAAGTTTTCAAAGTTTAGTTACTCTTATTTAATGAGTTTATTTTTTTATTCCCTAGAAATAGTGTTTTCCTGCTATTGCAATTTTCTTCTATCACTTTGTCAGGAAATTATTCATTTAACTTACTTCATGAGGTAATTCTCAAGAATTTTCAATTCATCGGAATAATCCTTCTTTATATATATTTTTATATTTCTCTTTATTTTAACTGAAATTCTATATTTTGTGGCAAGCTTCTTACAGGGAAGAATTTATAACAGAAGTGACAATACCTATTAATATAATTACTTGTCTCTAAATTTCTGCAAAGGAGGAACTCCAGTGCAACAAAATGCAAGACTGGATTTTGGGAAAAATTAACACTTTTGTGGCTCTCCATAGATTGTGTGACACTCACTGTAGTAATAAAACATTTCCTTTATCTTTTAAAGCTATGTCAGAGACACCTCGTTCACCTCCATCTCCCAGAAGTGGTAGATGAGACCTTGCTCTCACAGAAATGATTGGAAAGCTCTGATTAACTTTAACAGGGACAGGACTCTCCCCAGTGTGGATAAATAGCTACTACTGGCCCCTTTGCAAGGTCCCAGCCTGCCTGTTAGCTGCACAGCAGCCTCTTTGGCATTCCCAGCCCCTGTAGCTCTGAAGGATGATGTGAATCCTGTGCTGGGAAGGCCAGGCAGGTTGAGGCTGGAAGAAAGAAGGGAGGAGAGCAGAGGGACAAAGAATAGGCATAGAAGGAATTCAGGTGTTTTGTACTTCTCTAAAATTCACACTGTCTGTCTATATGATGGGGAAATGAGCCTCAACCTCAGTCAAGTCTTAATTAACGTTTATGAAGCTAACTATGATCTTCAGATGAAAGGCTTTTCAAAATGACAAGGGATTTGTATAACTCACAGAGTGATAGAAGCTTGCACTTCTGTAATACCAGCTCTAAAACCAGAGGTCAGAAGTTGATCCAGGAATAACTTCATTTCTCATTCACAACTAAACAGGAAAATGTATTTTGGCAGGAGCATGTCCCTTCTCCAAAGTCCCATCTCAGGCTGCTCTCGCCATCACCCTTCTGCCCACGCAGCTCAGCATCACCACAGAGCTACCCTGAGTGACAGCAGCGAGACTTCAAGTAAAATCAGGCCTTATTGTCCATCTAAAACATTTTTTACAGTTTTGTTTAGTGGTATCAGTCTTTATCTGGCACACAGCGCAAACCATAGAACACATCGATCACAGCAGCTTCTCCCTGCACAAAACAATCTATTTTCAGCTGTTGCTTTGTGGTGCAGGACTAAGTTCCAGGTACTTTAAATCTCTTTTATTGAATAAGCCTGTGTTGCTATGATTTAGCCAGGGTGTATTATTGCATGTGAATGATAAACTGTAGTTCATGACCTGAGTCTAATGGTTACTTTATCAGTTGCAGTGGACAATTAAGTGACTGAGTAGTGCAACTGACGGTGAAGAACAGATTTTGCCTCCGAGCTGCTTTCAGGAGTTAGATTTCGCTGTATCATGTTCAGAAAGGTCAGAGCTCTGGCCAGATGACCAGTATAGCAGTGCAGATGGCACTGTATGTCACCTGGCCACTCTGGGCCTCTGCAACCTGCTGCAGAGGGCTGGGGTTCAGGGAAAGGTTATGGCCATATGCAACTGCAGCACATTACCAGCTCATGAGGAAAACGGCCTTTTTTGCAAAGGAGATGAAAAATCAGTTCAGCAGCTATTTCCACAACACCATGGGAGATCATGGCCATTTTCAGCTGCTATAGAAGCAAAGGCAAAGCCGTTGAATCCCTAATTGTGATCACCTTGCAAAATGTGATGGAAATATTAATAAAAATATTTATATAACAAATAACAATGCTCTCTTCCACCATGATATCATTGCCCTCCTTTTTCCTTCTTTAAGCATTCAAAATATTAAGGTTCAAATTTAAATGGTCAAACTAAGAAAGCACGTTTGCACTACAAGAGCCTGGTTAATACACATATTCTGGATTTTCATATCCAAAGCAAGTCACAGAAAAGCCTTGGCCTGAAGCCTCAGTGATCCTTTTCCTTAGGAATTACCTAAACTGTGTTCGCAGCTCAGCTTTGGTGTAAGTTTTGCAAATAAAAGCTGGTGTGTAGACAGCGAAAAAAGAAAAAGGAAGGCTCTTATGACTGTCTTGGCTTCCAAGAAAGTTTGGTGCAGTGTAGCCTATTTCATTCTGAAATGGGATTAAGGTGCTCCCTAACCAAATGGAGAAGTTACTCTTGGCTGTGATGGTTTCTACAAAGAGCCTAAAGAGGAGACAAGACCATCTTTTGGAAGTTTTCTATACTGTAACTTCTTATACTTATGCTGTTCATTATCGTATTCCAGATGACTTAGATCTCAAGGTGTTTGGATGGAGAAAACAATCTGAATCAAAAAGAAATCAAAAGGAGGAAAAAGGACTGTTGCAGCTGAAATAGATTATTCAGAAGCATGCTTTTGATGCAGCAGAAGTGTGGAACCAATAATATTTACTGGTGATAGTCAGACTAGGCAACCAAAAAACAATTCTTTGTGTTGAACAAAGATGGAGAATTGTTATTTCTAATAGCAAAATAAAACTTTCTAAAATACAGCTCAGGTTGACTAAAAATGTCAATGTGGACCTGGTTTGAAAAGCTTAGGCTTTAATCATTGCTGTTTAATCCTTCCTATGCATTAAAAAAACAAACAAACAAAGAAAACCCCAAAACCAAAACAAACCAAACAAACAAAAAAACCACTTCAATAAAGGATTCTGAAAATGTCAGCTTTATATCTTCCCGTTTATGATAAAATATTTTTGTGAAAGTTAATAAAAAAATTAATTCTTCTAAACTGCATTTTTTCCAAGATGAAAGATGCTATTTACCAAGGCTACACCTTCCTCCTCTAATGAACAGCTTATTTTTTCAGGATTTTAGATTGGAGGTCAAAGGAACAACGCAAATTATTAATATAGGATTCAGTTCTGTGTTCCTCAAGTCAAGCAACAAAACCAACTGAAATTCTCAGGAGTTTTGGTCTACAAAAGCAAGGCCACAGACTACCGAAATGAGTCTAAAAATCATCATTTCTATTAATAATTCTTAGGCTCTTTTGATACTATCAATGTACCTACTACTAGATAACTACTTCTGGCTCCCTCATTCATGATGAGGATCAGCTTGCTCAAGGTTGAAATCTTGTTTTCAGCAAGACAGTTTGCTGTGGAAGACAGACTAGTTGTCATGACTTTGGCAGTTTGAAAAACTACTTTCACATTTTACAGCAAGCCGTAGTTGTACTCAATTAAATGCATGGAGTATGGTGACATCTATAGGAGGCTCTGAGTCTCTACATTAAAGTCGCCTTTTCCATGCTATCGTGTGTGTGTATATATAATATATTTGTATGTATTATATATACACCCACCTCAGAGATCATTGTGACAATTTGTATGAAATATCAGAGAGTAAATTAATCATCAAGATTTTAACTTAGTTACTGTCTCTCCAGAGAGTTAAAGAGAACTAGAATGCATTCTGTAAAATAAATGCTCTCAAATGCAGCTGGGAAAGCTGAAGGGAGCAGGAACAATTGCTATGGTAACCGTGTTATGGGATTAAAAAAATCATGGAAAGTAGGAAGACAGTGAGAGCAAGAGCATGGAAACAAATTTGCAATAGTAAATGAATGTTGGAATCACCACTGAAACTTTTGTTTCAAACATTGTTTACTCCATTAAATAAGGAAGTCATAAACATAAAACAAAACCTAGCAAATTATCTGACAATCTCATGCACAGACAACACATTGCTCCTTTCTCTGTGTGCACTGCACAACACAATAATGCCCCACTGCAGCAAACAAAGTGCCAAAAGCCAAAGGAGAGAATGTCCCAAATGTTCCCCTTCCCAGAAACAGTCTGGTTGGAAATACGAAAGGTAGTGTGACCTTCAAACCTCAAAGATCAGGAAAAGTAACTGGGAGACCCTGGCTCATGCAGTTGTACAATAATGCTCCTCCAAACACCAGCTGAATGGCCTTGAGGGTTTCCTTAAGCTAACAGGACTTTGCACTTGGTGATGGCCTCAAGAATATTTCGTTCAAGGGTCGATACATTTATTCTGGACTTTCACTTGTGTAACTGAATATGGAAAATAACTGCAGATCCTTTTTAATTTTAGGATAAAAATACTTATAATTTTATTCTGCTTAAATAAGATAACCACGTTTATCCCTGAGAAATACTTCTGTTTCTGGTTATATCTTCATCTTTAGTTAATGTCTTTCAATTTTTCAAATTTAGGGAGACTGCTTCCAAATAGCTCTAAATGACTGAAGAAACTTTCCATACAAATGCTTGGTTCTGACTGCCCGAATTAATCTTGATGTAAAAAGAAAACCATTGACAAAGGTTTTAATTTCTATATAAAGATCTTTCATCAAAGAAACATAAGATATAACAGTTTTCAGAAATTTTTTTTTTAAATTATCAGTGGTAAAAAAAGTGGAAATAGGGTTAAGCACTGGCAAAAGAAAAATCTGGGCAAAAAATTCTCTTGGTCTGAAAATTTCATCCAACACTTCATCTCCAAAGCAAGAGTGGAACTGGGACATAACTTATTCCTTTTAAAGTAGGAACCTCCACGTCTCCTGGTATTTGGGGTCCATCTACCTCAAAGCAGGTTGCAGTAAGGGTACTTAATTGTGGTCTCGCCACTACTAATAGGAACAATTTTTTTTCAGTTCTTCCTATTCAAATGGAGCCCCAGTCATATTTTCACCAATTTTCTACACTCCTTTTCATTTTGGAGCTTCCCAAATTTCTACTCAAATGGTCGCTCTAAGCCCCAGGTTCATCATCCATTGTCTGATACATGAAATAGTGAAGACATCCTTTAGAGCTCTGCAAAACTGCATATTTGCTGCAACTCCTCTCCAAACACACCTCATATATGAGGTACATCACTGTCATTTCCGTCATACTGTGGCATCTCTTAAACTGCCGTTCCTACCTTCTCCTTTCAGAGGTCAGTGCTAAATATAACAGGGGTGCGTGAGGCAACAGAGAAGGAAGATAATAAACATAATTATTGTTCAAAAAGAAAAGAGAATCGTTCAGATATCTACAAGCCAGAAATAGATGTGAAAGACTAAGACACAATGGAGAATCTCAGGGATATTTCCTTTTGATGAGGGCACTTGTTCCTTCACTGGATGAGCAGATTTTGCGAAACCAAAATTTTAGTAGGCTTTGTTCTCTTTTAATACTGATTAATAAAGTGGTAAAGACCTGTAATTCGCACCTCAGGGAAATTCTGTGTTTCAGTCAGGCTTGGAATTAAAACATTCCTACATTTACCCTCTTAAAAAAAAAAAACAAAAAAACCACAAACAAACAAAAAAAAAACAAACAAAAAAACAAACCAAAACATTTCAGTTAATTTGAAAACTTTTTTACCTTTAAATTTTTTTTCAAAAATCCAACCCAGCACTCTAGATTTCTAAGTTTCCTTGGTTGACAGCTAAAAAGAAAAAAGACACTATGAGAATTGGAACTCCCAGCAGTGACTGAGTGGATTCTGAGTGGCTGCTGCTTACTTCCTACCAAAGCAAGCTGACACAAGTTTGATTTAATCAAGTCAGTGTGCTCTGACAGAAGAATCTCCCATGATACACCTTGACACAGCAGGGAAATGCTGTCTCACTGAAATTACTGTCACATGGGTCCTCAGCTGGTTGGAAAAGCTTCAATTAAAATGTTATCATCACTGCATCTCCCCTGTCTCTACCACTGCAAGGAATCGTTACAAATAACAGTCAGCAAATACTCACTGGAGGAAACACCAACAGGACAAGCTGTTGGTACTTGGAGGACGTAACTAGAATGAAAGATCATGCTGATAAATTGGAGAAATTATTTGAAATGCATAAGATAATTCAGTAAAGATTGATGCAAAATGCTGCACTGAAGAAAAATAAATGGAATGACTGCAGCAGACCACAAAATGAATAGAAACCCAGGAAGAAAATGTAATTTGGAGAAGGATTAGTCAGACTGCAAGAAACAAGACAGAGTGGGTGATTATTCAAATCTATTCAGCACTGGGAGGTCACAGCTGGAATCCTGTGCCCAGTTTTGGACACTACACTTGAAAGAAATTGTAAGAAGGGTAGAGATAATCCACAAGAAAACAGTAACAATTGGTTGTTTAGAGGAATGGCTGAAAGGATTAGCTTTGATTACTCAAGGTGTGATAGAAGAACTTGTAACAGCCATCTTCAGGTAAACAAAGCAGTGTTGGGGATGATCGCTTAATAAGATTAATTTGCAGATATATTAGTTAGTGTGCAACATTAGATTATACTCACACAGACACGAGCGAACTGTTTTTAATATCCTTGTTACGGGAGCTATACAAGAACGCTGTAAATTTATCTGTGAGCAATGACCCTCAAGTATCCTAGTTCATCTCAAGAAGAGCATTAGATTAGCTAATGTCTCCTGTTTCCTCGAAACAAAATTTCTCTGATTTCTGTGAATATTTTCAGCACACTACACTGCTACTGGTTATTGCATGTCATATTGCATGCAATGAATCACATTTGTGTAGCAAAAGAAGCAGCAGTCTCTGTATAACTGCATCTCACTGAGCAGCTAGACCTGTTCAAGAAAAAAGCTCCATCATTAGATCTCCTGGCCGCAGTAAGACTGATGCTTGTTAAATGAGCAAGAGCTGAAGGTTCTGGCCACAGGTCTATACCAGGTTGATTTTCTTTTCTTTTATGATGTGTGCTCAAGCAATACTAACTCCATGAGACAAGAAACGGACTAATAATAGACAAAAGCATTTTTGCTCCAAAGAAGATCTCAGCTTAGTACTTGCACGAAAATGCTTTGTTAGGCTACATAGACTGCTATTCTTTTTCCATTGTCTAATTAGTAGGAAAAATAACATATTGGAGATAACTTAAAAATTAATTTCCCCTCTTTGAGCCTACATCCATATTCAGATTCTGGAACTGTTCATAAAACTGTTCTATCCAGCCTATCACAAAAAGGGGGCGTTTTAGCTTCTGCTTTACTGGAGTCATGGCTTTACCCCAGGGAAGTCAAAGGAAGCAGGTGGGAGTGGAAAGAACGTGCTGTATATTAACTACCAAGTCCCCATGTCTGCTATTCAAATATGTTCCCACTCCTCGGACATCCAATTTCCTTTTGTCCATTACACACCTAAGCCTTTTTCTCTGAGAAATTATTTTCCACCCCGCATCTTTGCCGTGTTGAGGTTCTTGGGAGACTTCATTTAAAAGGAAGAAGACAAGCTACGTTTTAATACACAAATGAAGCAGTCACTACGAGAAAGATATAAAGGTATATAATTTTCTGCTACAAAATAAAATAAAAGAAAATTGCACAACGTGCAACTGTTTTAAAGCTCTTGTTATTAAAAGGAAATGCAACTAAATCCCATGGCAATAAATACCATGTGAGTGGTAGTTGCTATGGTAACTTATTAAGTAGGAAAAAACCTAAAAGAAATACACTTTGTTGGTATGTAAGTTAAGGATGCCTCAGGGCAGCAAAAAGAACATCGATGGGCCAGCAAAAAAGTATTTAAAAAACTGAAAACAGGTGAAACACGATGATGTCAAAATACGTATATTTTAGATTGACACTTTTAAATAAGAGAGGGGAGCATAGGATAGAGCAGCTGCTGAGCCCACTGTGGGTTTCAATTATTACAAAAGAAAACTGAGTTTAAGTCTCTTTAGAAGAGTTTGGGAATGAACAAACTGCAATATCTTGTTCTTCCCTGAAGCTGAACTGGCATTAAGGTACCAGTAAAGTGGAATTCACTCTCTTGTTGTAGGGCCTTATTAAAGCACTGTGACTTTTCACGCCCAGCCTACATCCCTCAGGTCCCCCACCCCAAAACCCTTGCTGACAAATTCGGCAAGAAAGAACTCTCCACTACCACAACGAAAAGACCCCACAGAAATTTTATAGCCTATTATACCTGCAGAAGATACATATGTATTATTAAAGTAGCCAGCCACTGGATGTCATTGTTATTCCACAGAAACATAACGAAGAAAAATCTCTTTAACTGCAAAAATCTTTCAAGCCACTAAAAATGAGAGGTAACATACAACCTAGCTTCAAGCATGTACTGTTCAAGCTAGTCTCAGCATCCTGCTTCCCAAACACAGTTTAACTATTTTTAAATGGATGAATAATCCGTGTGTCCTATATATGGGATTTAAAATAGCTGGTTAAACATCACATGAAAGTACAGTCAGTGGGTCCTGTATATTATATGCCTGTCAAAGCCTTTTCACTTAATTTTATAAAGCATTTTGCTTCGATTTGGATTTGAAGTGCTTGGAAGTGCATATACTTGCTGCAGAGAATTTCTACCCCATTTTGGGATGCAAAAGAGGACAATTTTTGCCCATGCTTGTAGATGTTGGCTTGCTACGTCTGCTACATCTCTATCTCTATGCCCAAGACTGAGAATCCATATTTCTCACCCTGTTTTCAGAAAGGATTCTGAGCACATTAGTTGGAATTACTCATTATTTTAGCTCATATGTCCCTTCTTTCAGAGTGTGAACAAAACCAGCAGCCCTATATTTGCATGGCTGTGTGTAGACCTGGATTTCCATCCCCATCCTGCACTGCCAGCATTTGGCAGCAAATGGCTTTTTGCACTATAACGTTGAAAACTCCTTGCCCTGATGAACTGGGATCTAGCCAGCTAGATTTCTGCACGATCCTCCACCACTTCCAGGATAAGTCTGTGCAAGGCACATGTGGCTCAGGGTATTATCAAAGCCAGACACAGAACCATGCAGGTGAAGAGAGGTTTGGGAATCAGTGCTTGCTCCAGTGACCAGTGCTGTGGACACTAGTTCCCATCTTCAGACAGCGCCAGTTACAACATCTCCCACTGCAGCTTGCAGCCATGCACTGCACTGAAAAGGCACCTCTAAGTCACACCAGTTACAAGATTCCTGTCAGACTGGCTTCCTATTATACCTGAGCCTATTTGCATCCTGTACCTCACGGCCTAGCCTTATTCTCTCACGTGTCCAACACTTAAACTGGTCTCAGTGTCATGCTATCCTGCTTAGAGTTGCATGTGGGCGCAAATTATTGAGAGATGGACTGAAATGAGAGGGAATTAAGTCTGGAATGAGTGAGCCCTTACTCTTTTTTTCAAGTTGCTCTATGGGATCTTTAGGTTCAACTCAGGACTCTGTTTATCATTGCACTTAGAAGATGGTATTAAGGATCTGCTCCCTGGTCCTTTTCTGTACCAGCAGTGTTTCCTTGAGATGTATCAGAGGGGATGTAAGGAATCTCTAGGTCAAAAAGCAGATACCCTCCTACTGCTTGTCTAGTAACTAAGCAGGTGCTGACAGATTTCTGCAACTGGTGGTGTAAACTCCCACAGAAGTTGCCCAGACAGTAGGCCATTAACCCTTGGCTTTTTTCCTTGCTCATCCTAGTACTTAGAAGGGTAACTTAGAGGCAGATGTGAAAGCTAGGAAGTTTTTCAGTTTCCTCTTTTAGAAAGAAGTGTTTTGCACTGTGGGCAGTCAGATCTTTTCAGTCTTTCTCACAGCCACAGGCAACACCACAGGAAATTTGCTGGGTGGTTAAGTAACTTGGTTTACTAGGGCTTGCGTCTCAGCTAGATCTAACAGACATATGTTCAGTTAAACCCACTCGAATTTTCCTGCAATAAAGTAGGCTTGGATAGGAGAAGATGAGTCTGAAGGCTAGGATGCATTTGGAAATAGGCAAGAAAGGGTTGATTTCATTAAGTTGGTACTCAGCTTCGTGAATAAAAATTGGAGATAAAGAGAGATTTCATGCCTGATACATAAGAGGTTAAAAGACTAGTTTCTCAGAAATCAGCAGGAAAATTCTATACATGAAAAAAAAGAACACACATTATGTTCTCGTGCCCACATAGATGAACCATGGCTGACCCAATCCTAGTAATGCAACCAAATTTGAGGGATATGATTAATCTAAAATCACACCAAAAAAAATTAGTAAATCATGAGTTCCTTTCTAGTGACTTAGAGTTGGATCCAGGGAAAGTGAGGCATATTTGCTGCCCTGTAGAAGTCAATAAAAATTCACCCTCAAGTCACTTCTCATATTAATCAGTGGCATTTATCTTTGCACTCATGCATCACCTTTTTTTGGTGCTCGTGTATGTTGGAACTGCTTTTTCCACTATTCTTACTTGTTGCTCTACAGACCTGACCTGAAATCTGCAGTATGTGAGGAAAAGGTTTTGTTTCCCCTGATATGTATCCAGTGGAAGAAGGCTGTCTGCCTGAAAAACAAATAAATTGCTTGATATATCCAAGGTAATTGGCACCGAAAGGAGCTGTCTTTAGCTTCTCTTTCAATTAATAGAAAACAGCACCTCAGGGAATTTCTAGTACCATTGGAGAAAACAAATAAACAAACAAAAACCTTGAGCACTGAAAGTCTTAAAAAGTGAGCAGTAAGATGTTATTATATGAGCTGCTTCCAGAAAGAGAGCAAGGATCTGCTTGGATGACTTTTAAGGCCTTTAGTTTTGGCAGCATTTTCTCCCTCTGAATCAACTGACTTCATAAAGAAATGAGAACTTGAATTTATGCTGTCTCAAGAACGTATATAACAGTTCCCCCCTAAAGATACATGGATCATTAAATTAAACTATGCAGTGTTCTGTGAGGCTTTGAGATGGGAGTCATGTTTACCATTCAGAAGAGACCACTCCTGACACATGTAATGAAATCTGGGTACTCTATCACATCATCATCTGGGGTTTTATCTAGTAATTTAGGATATCCTGGCCATTAAATTAAGTCATTGCTACTGGAGGCCACCATACCATGTAATGACTTCTGGAAGGTCATAGATCTTCATTTGAAAACCATTTTCTGTTTTGTTCCCACTACTGATAATGCATTTTGACTTCACATTCTCTTCCAGTGAAATTTATTTTCTAGTTTCTAGGTTGCGTGTATGTTCTATAATCATCCTTACTCCCTGGAACTCATACAGAGATACACAATTTATCCAAGCTGTAAAGTGACTAAAATCCTGATGTCAAATACTACAGCTGAGCTGGAGCAGCAGTGAATTTCTGCAGTTGTTAGATGAAGTGTTCATAAAAAAGTGATAAATATCTATATGACTGAATAAATACATCCATGCATGCATGATGTTCTCAACCCATAGCCTCAAACTGCAGGGCCAGTTCCCAGTTTTTATAGTGACTTCCTTGTGCTATTCTGAACTACTCACTCTTTTGAACTCAATTCCCTACCTGTGAATAAGCCACAGAGTTTGATATCTACTTTCCTTCTGCATCTTGTGAATTCCTCAGGGCAGGGATACTTCTGGTGGTACAAGACACTCAGGCACGTAAGGGCAGAAACCAGAAACCTCTATCACATGAGTAACAGATAGATACTCTTGTCACAGGAAATGGACTCAGATTTCCCAACTCAGTAGATTTCCCTCCACCTTTGCATGTCTCCTTTGTAGACAAGATAAAGTCTAGGTCTATGTTTGCCACTGGGAGGTTCTCCTGCACTTTGGAGACATCATAACCACATCTGGTACCACAACGGAGGAAGGAGAAGGTGGCAATGGGCAGCCTCGAAGGGTTTACCCACCCTATGACCAAACATCCCGTGGCAGAGACGCTCACAGAGAGAGGACCAGAAGCTGGAACACACAGCCAAAGACAGCAAATCTTGAACTCGGATCACTGCATTGCATGTTTGTGCAAGCAGCAATGGTGAGGTCCAGAAGCACTCAGTGAACAATACCAACCATGTACCTTTGACAGCTTAACTTGTGCTCTAGCCACTTACATTCCTTGAGTTTACCCTTGTCAAGGCATTAAATTTCCCTGTTTTTCTGGATTTCACACAGGATCTGGCCCATCCTAGGGAAAGCATCTAATAATTTTTAGTTGTCCATGTGGATGCTTCATTATCAGCTGCTTCATCCGTTCCTACTGCAAAGAAAGTTCATACCACACTGCCCGTGAAAAGCTCATTCAGCAAAACATTCTTTTGGTATTTATTTGCCGCCATTTCTTATGCTACAACTTTCACACAGAGAACTGCAAAGCAGAAAGTTAGACCCAAGCCCACCAGCCCCCAAAAGAAAAGACTTTGTAATTCACTTCTTGCTGTAGAAAATACTCATATATTGTGTATTTGAAAAATGACAACTGAAATCTCTGGTGAAAAAACCTCATGAAGTTGGAGGTTTTTTTGCTTTGGTTCTTAGATTTTTTTTTATTTTATAATTTTTTTATTTGACTTTTAGCTGGCCAGACTAGAAATAATTGGAATTTGGCATATTTCACCAAGGAGAGACGCAGTCGCTCTTGGAAGCTGCTGCTTAATTTAGCACTATTCCCTTTAACAATGCAGTGTCTGGAGGTCTTTAGGCTGATTTCATAGGCAAAAATGAATTAAGGCTCCTTTGAAACTGGGCTGTGGCACTCTAGAAAGACAGTTACATATAAAGACCCTAGAATAGCACACAGTAAAGTGCAACAATACTTTAGCACTCTCTCCCTGCCATACAGGCACGTGATTTGGCATTGGCAGTGGTTGGTGGTTTGTGTGTGGTGCTTTCACATTTTTCTGTAGGAGAACCTACTATTTAATTTGCACCAGAAATTATAAAACTGGATGTTACTTTTTTTCCAAGGGATGTA
This sequence comes from Edolisoma coerulescens, assembly GCA_013397115.1. Lineage (NCBI taxonomy): Eukaryota > Metazoa > Chordata > Aves > Passeriformes > Campephagidae > Edolisoma > Edolisoma coerulescens. Next base: position 783,094 of record VWZW01006492.1, read on the forward strand.
CATGATTTATGAACAGAAATCATCAATAGGCTCATAGCATTATATCACATGGACAACATGGGAAATGTCACCTTCTTTGACATAATTGACATTATATTCATATTTTATCCTGAAAAATGCAATTATATATTATTAATACTAAATTAGTCTAATTTGTTTAAATGTAATAGATTTAATCTTCCAGCAAGTGTGGTTAGGCTTAAAGAACTCATTCTCTACCTTCAAATTGCTTGGTAATTTCACCTTCTGATATTTTACGTAATTCTTAAACCTAGAAATTTGGCAGGTTTTCTAGGAGTATAAACCATAATCTTAACTAGAAGCATTACTACTTGTGGCAGGCCTGGGGCAAAGTGGTCAAGCAGGCAAAAATACTGAATAAAACCATGTATATTCAGTCAGAACCTTTAGGAAACTAAACCGTAGAGTTTCCTAAATAGTGCTGCTATAGTTAGATTTCCACATCCACGTTAGTGATGGGCCGAAGGGTTAAAGATGCAGCGAGCACTGACAAACAACAGGTTCTGGCTTTCCCGAAGCTGCTGCCGCCTTTCCGCAGCGCCACTAGATGGCATCAAATATCCTTTATTTTTTGCAAGGACTGTTTACACCTCTTATGCAGTGCTGGGTCAATGTTCTTTTGACCATAGCAACGCGCTTAGATTTAGGTTTCCAGCTAGTTAATTTTATTATGACATTTTCTCGTGTTGGTTACAAATTTTACCTTGTAAGTGGAAAAAATTTTTCAGTTATCCTCCAGATACCCTTGTATTTTACCTACTTTTCTCACCAGAGTGACTGCTTTTGAATTCATAAAACTTTTGAGAATGATGGAGCCTTTAAAAGAGAAACATATCCCCACTACTTAGACTGAACACCACTGCACTGAAAAGATTACTCTACATTTACCCTGGTGTTTAATTCTGTAACTGTTTCAGGATACACCTCCTCCATAATGAAAATGTCAAGTTCCTTAAAATAAACTGTCTTTAAAGTGTCTGCTTTCTCCACTACGTATTTATGCATTTGATCAACCTGATTTACAAAATAGGTGCACTTAAACCTCACAAATTTTCCTAGGGCATATCTGGGGGGTTAGAGAGTACCAACAAAAAAACCCTCAAGAAAACAAACCAAACCAAACCAAACCAAACCACAAACCCCACTATATTCAATTAAATCATTAGAGGTGCAGGAACTTATAATAACAAAATTATGCATAAATGTGTGGAAAAATCTTAAATGAATATATTTAATTTTAATTAAACCAATATTCTCTTGAAATCAGTCTTTTCTGTAATTAGGAAGAGGGGTATATCTACACTGAGAAATGGACTTTTAAATGTCCTTTCCCAAATTATTCTACGACTCTATGACTGGGTGCTAAGGATAATACAAGTTCCCTTTGAGCACATCAGTTTGTAATCAGCAGAGCACCACCACTGTGCCATCAAGCATGAGTCTCCAAGGCCATCATCCCTACTAACACAGCCTTAAGGCTTGTGACTTCCGAGTTAGCCTGTTTGAAATGGGGCACTGCACCCTGGGAAGCTCTGCATTAGATACACTGGAAGAGTGGGTGCAAATGGTCTCTAGAGAAATGGTCTCTAGAGTGGTGACTTTAACCACTCGTATAACTGATGGAGCTAACTACTCTTGAAAATTGGTAAGTTTGAACAAAGGTATGTTCTTCAAACCTCAGAGAGCAGTGGCAGAGACAGCTTGAGACCTGCAGTGCTACCCAGGCTGCAGGAGGGCTCAGAGCTCCAGAGAACCCCCTGTGAACACATCTGCATTTGTTTGGAGGGGAGCCATTCTTGCAAACACCTGATCAAAGATGACCTGAGTGGGACTGCGTAGTCCACATGAAAGGATCCTCTGCACCTTGGTAGGGTTAATCCATTCTGCAGCATCAAGCCTGGAAACTTTGCCCATTGTCATGTAGAATTGACTCCATCTGAACACAAGTTCCTACTCTCATTATTTTTGATAAATTTCCCTTCCCTTCTCTGTTTAATCCGGAGAGATGTAAATACTGAAGTGCCTCCATAAACACTTGTCAATAAAAATATTTTCTCTGTCTTCTTCTTATTTAGTTATGAAAGAAATAGCTTAACTACTTTACAAAGTTTGATTCTACTACAGACTCTACCTATTAGGTTAATTGAGAGCATGAGCTGATTTGAAGACGTCCTTTCAAGTGGCTGAGTCAAGAGAGTTTTGTCCCATAGAAATCTGAGTCTCAACAGGAGGAGGACTCAGAAGGTGAGAACAATCACTTCTCTTATTCCCTATTCCTATTCCCTTCAAAACGTGGGCAAAATCAGGATTGTGCCCAAATAGAAATGCCACAGCACATTTCCTCATAAAGTTTCCTAATAACAAAGCATGCCTAAGTAACAATTGCACTTGTGCTACCTCTTATCATCCCACTATTAAAGGAAAGTCTTTCTGTGAGTTTGTTCTTAAACCATTCCTCTTTCTTAGTTGTTACAATTTACTGCTGCAGCTTGGAAAACCTTTAGTAACCTCCTGTTTTCACATTACCTGAAAGTTTTTTGCAGCATATCAGACTGATTCTGCCACTCTCTTAAGTCTAGGTTTTCACTGTAAAACAAATATACTAAAGAAAATTTAAAAGTCAGTGGATCTAAAGATATCTAGCACCGTGTTTAAGCCTTATCCACCATTATTCGCCAGCATGAAAGGTAACACCTGTCTTCTTCCAGTCTCTAGGGAATAAAGCAGTATTTTTAAAATAGGGAATTAAAAATGATAGTCTTCCTTTTTTGAGCTTTAGAATACTTATCAGAACCAACTGGCCAACTTAATTCTCTGGCTTGTTTTCCAGAAAAAGGTTGTCAAGGTAATGTTATTTATAGATGTAAAAAGACCTTTTTTTTTTAATTGCCTTATTTCAGCCAATGTATATGATGAGTACATGGCCTGGAAACACTCACTTTCACCCTCAAAATCTTATCACTCTTTCAAGTACCTGGTACTTAAGAAAATGTGTCTTCCATCTCCCGACATCCACCAATTCCACCATAATTCTGGTTCAGCTGACTTGCACTTAGTGTACTGCTCCATTTGCAGAATTTATACTTTCTCCTTGGCCTCATTAATTTATTAACTTTTGCCTTTTCTTTCATCATATGGAAGTACGTTTGAATTCTGAGTTTTGCAGTTTGGATTTCAGATTTTTTTTACCCATTTCCCTTGTATATTTTTTTCTATATATCTGTCATTGCCCACCTTAGGTCCTCTGAGTAAGCTGTTGTGGCATCTTTTACCTTTCACAAATACAAATTATTTTGTTTGACTGCTTGCTTGAAAACTACACACAGCACGAACACACACACACAAAAACAAAGCAGTCATAGAAAAGTGCCAGAGGAAAAATGTATAACAAGTCATAGAATTGCACCTAAAAGGCAGGTATCAGCAAAGAAGTTAGGGTTTAATTAGATCTCATTTCAAACCAGCATCTTTTCTCTGTGCAGCACTAAATGTAGAAACAGCTTGGAGCTCAAACTGGATTTTGACTTCTTCCTGTAAACAGACAAATTCAAAACCAAGAGGATGTTTGATGTATTTCTTTTTTTCGCTTTACACTTTGATCTTGCTCTTCATTTCATAGTTTTAACTAAAACCAAGGAACACTGTGCCACAAAAATGTGTGTCCCAACCACTATTAGGTTGTTTTGTTTTGGTTTTCGTTTTGTGAAAAGTCTCCTTTATAAATCCTTGACAATGCAAGGACTAAGGATCTGTGTCATCTATTCAAAATACCTGATTAAGAAATATTAATATGAAGGCTCCTCCTCCTTAAGAGGACCCACAAAATACAGCCTTTCTGCATCATTTTTGCTCTTTGCTTCAGTTTCAGCTCTACCAGTGAAACATACACTATTTCCTCTCATCTTTTCGAGTATAACTTCTGCCTTCAATGAACTAAAGACTTGCTGACATTTGCTGTCACGAGTACAGCTCCAAGTATGCTGATGATGTCAGCTGTGGCCTGCAGTTCAAATAATAATAGTAGTAGCTATGACAATGTTAGCATATGACCAACAAAGACATCCCACAAAACACACAAGCCAAATTGGGGGAACATACCAAAGAACAGTAAACCCTAACTCAGAAAGAGACAATTCATTACTCACTTTGTCATTCAAATATTTCCAAAAATTAATGAGGTTTGCCAAACATATGTCTAGCATTTCCCTAAGATAGCAAGCTTATGTACAGTAGGAATTCAAATGACTCATATGCTATGATGTGACTGCTTAACATGGCTTATTAAATCAGCTCTCCAAAGTGTCCAGTACAATGACTATCAAATATCAAAGCATAGGAAATAGGGTCCTATTTTTTTCATTGGTGTGTGCACAAGCAGAAAGCAAATTAATTGGAATTCATGCAACTCACCTAAGACTTATTTGTTACAGAATCTCTGCTGAGAATAACTTTAAGTACCGCACTCAGTTCAGTAATACTTCATTGCTATGACAAAACACAGAGCCGTTACCAGAGTGAAATAAAGAGGCAGAACCTTCAAAAATAAAACCAAAAAAGAAGCTCTCGGGATAGAGCACTTTAATCTCTATATCAGATTATTTAGCAGGCGGCCTGAAAAGATCCTGGAGATTTTGACAATAGAATCAGCAAGAGGGCCACTTACTGCCTCGTAGACTTTGAAGTTCCTTTGGACTTTTAATTAAACAAATATAAAACAAGTCAGAAGTAAATGTTCTCATTCAATTTGTATCTGTTCATTGAAGCATTTATGTCCTTTGTTACCTTAGTGCTGGTACAGACTGCAAATATTTGTGAATTCTGTTTTACTTTTAGGTTAGGGAACTATTATAATTCAATTTTATGATTAAGAGTGACATTTGGACTGAATGCCTTGGCACAAGCATGTAACCCAGTCCTCTCTAGACCATATATTAGTTTTCAATAGTTTTGAATACATTAAAAAAAAAGAAAAAATATGGTAAACTGTAAGCCCTCCTAGGAACATCTAGAACAAGTAAGCGTAATGACCCAGATAGAGGATATAAAAAGAAAATTTGGTCTTGTGTAGATTGCACCTTGGCATAACTATATCAGACCAAAACTTAAGTTGACAATTTTGAACAGCAGGTCGATATGGCACAAAGCAGAAAACCATGAAAAAAACCTAAACAAAACAGTGGCAATACCAAACAACCTTTCCACATCTCTGTTAACGTGTACAGAAATAGAATAAAGTGAGAATGGCTCCCCAGTCAAGCTGAAGTCTGCTGTAACTGTTTTTAAAGTCAAAGCCCCACATATCTTGATAAAACCCCTTTTGGGTCAAGTTGTGTTCTTAATATAAATCATATAAATTGCCTTAAATAAAGGCTTTCTCAGCCTTCCATCACACAATTCTTGGATATCTTCCATTAGCCTTCTGATCTCGATTCCTAGAGTGCCTTTTCTGGGATCAGACCAGACCCAGGGCACTGTCTATTGGGTCCTTCGAAGAAGTAACACAAATCTCTTACGAAGAAATGCACATAAAACCCAGGAGAGCTTCATTTGCAAATGATTCACAGACATGGGAACATACATATCTTGGTCAGAGGAAACTAAATTAGAAAATCCCTACATGTGCAAGCATATATTTGGTAAAATCAGATTTTTACTGCTGTTCATCCACATTAAGTAGGATTGTGCTGCCTCAGTAGTTGGGAGTGAGGCCACACCCCACAGGCAGCAGGGCCAGAGAACTTTCTGAGACCAAATCTCAAATAAACAACCTTGAGGTGGTAGTTGGGTTGCTGAGGTCTTTCTGAACAGGTCTTCCACATCCCAGAGATTATCGTACAAAATAGTTAATTATGTATATTTAAGACTACTCTAGCTCATATTTAATACTTTACCAGTCATAGAAGTTTCATGTGGGGATGTAGCAAGAAGTATGAGCTAACACAGATCTGTCTTCTGTGGCTCTGCCCTTTGAAGAGCTCACTTCTTCAGAAACAGCACAGTTCACCCCACACAAAAAAATGTCTAACAGGATATTTTTGACACAATTCTTTCCTATAGTTTCCATCGGTTTTCTTTTATTATCATTATTATTATTTGCATCAAAATTTTGCATCTTTTCTTTATGAATATTTTGAAAATTTGAGAAATTTGAGTAGAAGCCCAGCAAGTGGAATGCCAGGCAAAATTTTACTTATTACATTTATCAATGGTACTTCATAATATTTTCACAGCTATTTCTCCTTGAACTAATAATCATTAATGCAGTACCATTATTCAGGTAATAACACTAGGAGGTATTTCTCTATTGCTAAAGCAAAGGATGAATAATTTTTGTCCTGAACAATACATGCAAAGAAGATATGAAATAAGTAAATTCAAAGTCTCAGTAATAAATCTGTTGAAAATCTTGGTTTTAAAGTACTGTTAACCATGGAGCAGGGAAAGGCTAACAGATTTGCACTATTTCCGACATTAATGCCCTGAAATATGCTTATTAATAACACAAATTTGATTCCAGACAGCAGTCATATTCTTTGGAAAAGACAGAGATAGATCAGATTCTGAAAGAGGAAAAGCCAGGAATCACCTGAAATAGCTTTCCAGAAAGTGATATCCATTGAAAAATAAGAACACTTTCTCTGAGAAAACTCTTGGATGATGAATACACATAGTATGGAGGGAAGAGGGGTCAGAGAGCTAATCTACAATAATATCTATCTATACTGTCCCTTCCCCTTTGTGCAAATGTCCAGGAGGGACAAATGAAAAAGGGAAAAAGTAGAAACGGACGTCACACAGACAACCTGAGTTTAATACAGCAGATCAAAGAATCAAATATTTTCAAGCTATGGATAAATAAAATGAGGCTTGGCATGATTTGGTTGCTTAAGATGCAGCTGAGAGCTGGATCTCTGCAGCTCAGGCAAGCCCTGCCAAGGTTCGCCTGAGGAGCAGGAAATCAGAGATAGCTCCAGGTACCTTCAAGCCTCATCAGACTCCTACTGTCCCCCCAGGGAGAATGGAAAACAACAGATACTGCTCTGCAAAGAGAAAACATTTCAAGATATAACATTCTGAGGTGGAAATTCACCACCAGCTGAGAGCACAAAAGGAGCAAAGAGCAAAAGAGAAAACGTGGTTTCAAATAGCATGTGTCTGAAAATAAAGCAAATGTGTGCAAGAACAACGAACTTTCTGTGAGCTGTGCTGGAAGCACAGCCCAGGGCCAGTGCATCTCCACTCACATTTGGGCAGCTGGCCAGAGACTATAGAATAGACTTTCCTGCCATTATTTTCTCATTTTCATTAAACTGCATTTTAGGGCACCACAAAACAAGTCTACTTTCTCTACATTTTTCTCAGGCACATACCCTTTGCTCCCAGCATAAGAATAATCTCTCCTGGCAAATAAAGCAAGTCCCCATTAATTATCTCTCTCTCTCTCCACTTTTGCAGCTTTACTTGTAGGAATACTGCCACGACTGTGGACTGTTTGCCAAGACGCCTTACACATGCTTTTTTCATTATTAGACTACTAAAAAATTTAACCATATAAGTCTCCTGCGCTGTACCCTCCCGACAATGCCAACAGCCATTCTAAAATAGACTACTTCAGAGGGCGAAGAGACCAGGCCTTTTTGCAACTCATTAAACTGAGGTTTATTTTTGCCTTGTTAGTAGATGTGATTCTGCTCCCTCTGATGGGCCCTGCAGCAGCCTCAGCTCTCACATGAGCATTTTATAAAACATCAGACCTTGTCATGCTCAGCAGTTACACAAAACTTCATTTAACTAAGTGGGAAGTTTGCATGTCGGGGCTACAACACAGCAAGGGCCAGATTTTTCCATTTGGCATTAAAAGATTTTGATTCTAAATTGCTAGGGAAATAATGGTGTACAAGCATAGAGCTTGTTTCTCATTTTCTCCTCAAATCACAGAGCCTAATTGGTTCTACCAATACAGAACTGTAAGCAAAAATAATGGATTCTGAAATAGTACTTTTTATCAATAGGTAGCAGAGTACTTTGCAGTGGAACACGATACCATTTTCCTCTTGTAAAATGATCTCTTGAGGTAAAAAGAAATTATTTGTATATCCAAGGGCTCACAGTAGACTAGAAGTATGGAAGCAAACAACTTTCAGGCTTTGATCACTTTAGTTAATCCTAACAAGCAATAGTTTACTTGCTATCATTAATTTCCCATCAATGGTAAAGAATCTGCCGCAGAAGGACACAGCCTCTTTTTCCGGTATGTGAAGACAACACACATGGTAGAGACTCTGGAATTTATTCTCTCAGTGCAGCAAAAGATAGAGTAAATAACACTGTCCCTAATTCAACTTTCAGGAATGTCAGCCAGAGCAGTCGGGGAAGGGCACCAGCTGCCTGTCCTCTCATTCTGATCTATTGCAGCAGCAAGACAATAGTATCTGATGGAAAGGGAAAACCAAAACTCTCACACACCACAGCAAACACCCATCAAGATAAAGACTCAAGCTTTGCACCAATTATAAAAAAAACCCCAAACAGTAACATTGTAAACAGGACTGATGAAATCAGAAGGATACTTCACATATGCTTGCTAGCATGTCACTCTTTTATTTTCACATCACTTAATATCTAGGATATAATGTGTTTAACAGCTTTAAAATATGATCAAGAGCCACCATCCTTTTTTCAAGAAGCTTATATCTACAGCAAGCCCTCAGTGATTTTTACACCTGCAGAGACATAAGTACCAGGGAAGAAATGAAGAAACACAAGCCAGAGCCCATTTAGCAAACCAGCGCTGTCTGCATTATCCTGAGCACCACGCAGAAGCTGTGCACAGCACTGTTCATTAAACAAAATGTTTTCTGGTGGAATGAAGTAAAATAACTCGCAGAGTTGTTTGTTCACTGTCTTGTTGGAAGTGGTACAAGAACCTGGTCACTTTAGGTTGAAGAGAGCATTAAAAAAAAAAAAGAGACCATAACTGCACAAGGGCACAGATACCCTGTGCCTGATCCCTGTGCTCCCTCACCATGCTTGCATTGCCTAAGGATGTAAAGCCCAGCACAGATGGCCCTGTGTGATTGTCTGAATGCGCTGATAGAGTCATTCTTTCAATGTCACTGAGATTTGTTTTTCTGTCTTAAATATCTGCTGAAAAATGCCTCCAGTTTCATGAAGCTGCCCACAGCTTCCCACAAATTCCAGCCCAGCTGAGCAAAGCAGGACATAGCTCAGTCCTGGAGGCTTGTAAGGAAGGCAGCCAAGCCCCAGATTTCCTGAAAACCTTTGAAGTTAGTTATTTCTTTCTCCCAAGGTGTTTTATCCTCAAAAAAAAAAACCAAACAAACACCCTTCTAAAAACAAAAGGAGAGAGTTGGAGATTTTTTTCCCATTCCACCAATTAAATCAATGAATCCCACATTTTCAGCTTTACTCTCTTGTAATTTTCCTCAAGGAAAATCAAGCTCCACTACAGTGCCCCCAGCACTCCACAGGTGAGCATGGTGTACCCTGCAAGACCAAGCCAAGACTTTTCCACTGAGAAGGATGAGTGCAGGACTGTGCCCATCCTGGTCACAGTGAGATGAAGATGTCCTTGCTGCACTAACAGAAAAGGATTGCTGGTGGTTGTCACATTGTCATACCCCCATAACTCTTCCTCTCCATGTAATAAAACCAAAAAAAACCAAAAAGCCAAACCAAACAAAAAAACCCTCTCACACACAAAAACCCAAAAAACCCCGAAACAAACAAAAAACCAAAAAAACCCCAAAAACCCCCCCCCCCCTCAAAACAACAACAACAAAAAAATCCAAACAAAACTGGAAGACTTCAAAAGATATTGTAGGGGACTACAAAGCACATGCAGCGTGTTAAAAGAGCAATAGACTGACAGGACAAGCAAAGTCCAGACTCTGGCCCTCACCCTGGGAGCAGCCAGCAGTGCTGGAGGTACTGCACTTAGAGCTCTTTACTGGGCCACGCTCCCTCTGAGCTCACACACCTGGCAGGGACGGGTGACAGCTTCCAACACCTGCTGCTGTCCCCATCACCTCTCACCAGCAGCAGAGCCAGTGAGAGCAGCCCCCACACAGCTCTCCAAGAGAGACAGCAGGGCCAGGGCCAGCCTTGATGGGCATGTCTGCCCTCGCTGGGTGACACAAATTGTTTCTGTGCTAAAGGGCTGGGACAACACGACCAGGCTGTGACCTTCTTGTAGGAAGACTGTGTCCATCTCAACAGGATGGTCTAACAGACAACATCACTGATTAGGAATGACTCCCTCAACAATATTTTATAATTCCAAAGCTACATAATTACATGCAGTAGCCCCTACTTATCTGGTTACTCAGGTCCCTGCTAGCAAACAAGTACATGGGGACTGGACTGAATTCTTCCACTGAGTTTTGGTGGCATTTCAAGATCCTAGTTACTCCATTGGCCCAAATAATCTGTTTAAATTCACAGTAGAAGAATTAGTCAGCTTGGCTTTTAGGTCACAGTATGCTGCACCATCTACACAGACAGACACACACCGAAGAAATATTTTTCCCTTGCTGACTTGTTAGCAACAGATTTCGTTGCACCTAAAAAAAACAAAACAAAAACCTCCCAAAAAACCACACACTCCCCATCCCCCCAAAAAATCACCTGTGCAAATTCAGCCACAATATTTCAAGCAGCATCTTTCCATAAGAATTAAAAACCCCCCAATACTGTTACCCTTACATCCCTTGAGCCAAATCTGTTATGTGAGAAGGACCATTAATGTCAGCAGGGATACAAAGTGAGCAGGATTTGGTCCATGCTCAGTAATAAAGTCTTCTCAAGGAGATGAAATCGGACTCAGTGTAATGTAACAGGAGTGACTGGAAGCCACAGTGGCACTGTGTGGACAGTCTGTACCACACACACTATTCTTCGAGGACTATAAAGCAGGTGCTAGATCTGTTGTAAGATTTTTCTGGAGATGATATTAATGAGCAGTGACTGTCTGGTGTCAGTGTTACTTCAAATTGCTATTTTAATACAGCTCACATCAACAGCAGCACTGACAAACATAATCAAAATGGCAGTACATTCAAGTACAAGATAGGAATACTGTTCTCACTTGAAAATGAAAAATAAAGCAAGAGAGATGGAACACTGAAAAAGGAGGAAAAATGCTAAAGGAAGAAAGAACCAGTATAGTTTGGAGTTAAATCACTATGCACAGCTACAGTCTGACAATCCAAATGTGGTCTTCACGGGCAATAGCATGGATACAGTCATTAGAACTATATTTTTTTTATTTTTGTATAGAAATGAGATCAATGTGTGCCACAACATAGGGAGAGCACTGCCGCAAATGAGTTCCTGCTGTATATTTTTGGAGAGTATGGGCTTGATTTTGAGCACAGCATTTATCCAGTTTCCCCCTCCCTCCCAATCAGGTTCTCATTATGTAGTCTAAAACCTTGATTCAGCCAAGCACTTCTGTATGTGCTTTGTTAGAACATGTAATTACGTCCCATTAAAGTCAACGGGACTAAGTAGCATGGTTAAGTGCTTTGCTGAATCAGAGCCTAAATGACATCAGCTGTGCCAGTAAGTTATAGGTGTAAAAAAAACAAAAACAAAACTAAAAAAACAAACAAAAAAAAACCAACAAAAAAAAACCCAACGAAAAAAATCCCCAGAAAAATCACCACCACACAAAAAAAATCCAAACAAAAAAACCAACCCCATGTTTAAAAAATTTGACTTTTTTTTAAGCAAACTTTTATAATAGGCACATTTGCGATTTTCTTGTGGATTTTACTTAATTGACTGATGATATACTACTTCATACCTTTTACCTCTCTCAAATGTTGCCATGCTAGTCCTTGATGATTCTCTAGAAAACAAGGTAATTTTTAGAGAAGAGAAAAATAGAGTACTGAGGTGAAAAACCTTTCTCTGGCTTCTCAAAAGTGAACAGAGAAATAGAAGGAAAGCACACAGAGTTATTTGCCCTTGAAATCTGTTAATGTGACAGATTTAGACAAAGGTGCATTAGTCTTTGAAAAAAGACACCAAACACACACACACACACACAAAAGCAAAACCCACAATAGCCCACAAAAAGCTTCCTGAGCCAGCTTATTCAGGAAAAGATTGTGCAGGGTTTGCATCTCTCTTTCACCAGTAACAGGTTTAAAGATAGCTGCATGCAGCCTGGACAGCAATGAGGAGCACTTAACTGCCCCATCTAAGCCACAAACAATCCAGATCTGTCCCAAAGTCCTCACGCGCAGCCCTTAAAACTGTTCACCCAAATGCCTCTTTCCCAGGGACAGGTTCACAATGTCATGATATCTGAAGCAAGGTACCTTAGACACACAGCTAAGGATACTCTTTCTCAGTGTTCTGGTTAAAATCTCGTTTGGCAACTCTCGGCATGAGGTCTGTCTGCATTTGCAGCAGCAGTTCTGAAGCAAGCAAAAACACAGTCACAAGGTAATTGGGTAGAACTCGTATCAGATAAAAATGTGCGTTTAACTGGGAAAAAAGTACTACTAACAACAGCTGAAAGACTTTGAGAAGTTGTGGGGAAAATACATCAAAGACAAAAATTCATACAAATTCATCATTTGTAACTGTCATCAAAACCAGGTTTACTTTGTTCTGTCTGAGTTGTGATGCTGTGAACACAGCCTCGGTATCTGAATACCTAGATGCATTCAGGAGTCTAACATGGAAAATCTTACCTAGGAGGAAGCAACGTCATGAGTTCCACATGACACAAAACTGATGGATGCACTCACATCACAGAGGTGACACAGGGGACACACTGAAATGCAAAGGAGTGGATCAATGGGAACAAAATGACATGTCTCAAAGTGGACAAATAGCTCTTGGCAAATAGCCAGTAGTGGCATAACAATAGGAATGCCTATAAGAAATTAACTATCACCCCAAAATTTCAGTCACAAGCTGCATAGGCACACAACAGACATAACAGGCACCATGAGACCTAGTATCTTAAAAATACTCAACCAAACACAAAAGTAATATTACAACAGAGTTTAACCTTTAATCACTGTTTCCAGACCAAAATAGGTTATGTGGCTTCTCAAAAAAAGACTCCAGTTGAAGAATTTAACATATATCCTACTATTCATTCTATTTATTTCTTTAGATTTTCAAATGTGCCTCTCCAAAGGTCTAGGAAAAATATACAGATCATTTAAAATTACACAAAAAACTCCAGCTAAACTAATGGTCAAAATAAAAAAAAACTTCCCAGAACCCTGACCCTAACCCTTCCCAAAAAAGAATCCCACCTTTTGAACCCAGTAACTATCACTTAGTCTTTTTCCTAAGAAAAAGCTTGGGAAAATAATTGGGTTCTCCCTCTACCAACCAGGAGGTTTGCAATTGGCCCATGTCTAACATCTAAGACCATGACATGCAGTGACAAAAATTGTTCCTGACACTCAACTTTCCCTTCTCATCCTCTCTTTGGTATTTCTGCTGTATCTGCAAGTTTATTTTAACAAATGATTTTTATCAGCTGTTTATCTTCACCCCTTGGTACTCTTTGAGACCTCCAAAATATGTCCCTGGAGGTAAGACAACCACCATTCTTTTTCCATCTCAACTCCTGCCTTTTTTTTTTTTTGTCTTCTTTTATCCCCAGAGATGGTCACCCGACATGATGAACTAAACAGAAGTACTGAATATCAGTGTTTCTCAAAGCCGTAATTAAAATTGCTCTGTTTCTTTCAGCTTGTACTGTGCCATTTTGTAGATGCATAGAGACAGAGTCAGACAGAAATAGAGTCAGCAGAAGAACTGGGAGCATAATGCAGATCTCATTTCCCTTTGCCTTGCTTGAGCAGTTGAACTAAACAATAGGGACAGTCTATTTCAGCCTATTTTCAGGTACAGTATGTCCGAGAGCTATTTTCATACCAAAGGTAAAACCAGGTCTATAAATCTCAAGAATTTGTTTTTGTCCTTCAGTCAGTGGAAAAGAGACAGGAACACTTAAGTCATAACATATTAAAATGAAGGGGGAGGGTCAGCTTTTTTTCTGTGCTGAGCAGCAGAAATGTTGCTGTCACACTCAGATGAACTATCAGAGACTTTCTGGATGACAAGTTGCAGACAATTAGAAAAAGAACCCTTTAACTGAATGTTACAATCCCATTATTAATTTATAATTAATAATCTGTACCTTATTGAATGGAGCAGCCATGCTATAAATTTGAAACACATTGCATGATAGCCCACTCTTTCCAAAACTTCATTTGTAATGGGATCTACAGCTCTTAGCTGCAGTAATTTATAATAATCATCAGTAAATATTGCACATAATTGGTGCTAGTTGCTGTGTGGCAACCAGGAGTCAGAAGTGTCATACTTTAGGCCAGAATGAGTCGCACTTTTCACAGAAAATAATTTATTCTTAACACAAACCTGATAGAAGTAGAAAGATACTGAAGGCAGACTTTTGTCACAAGAGGCAGCAGGCAGGTCTGTGTATTGAAGGAAGCCTTAACTTACTGCAGGCAGCAGTTCAAGGTCTGTACACTGCCTTGAGGAGAGAAAATTCAAGACTTCCCTATTCTCATCTCTAAAGTTAGATCTTTTTCCACCCTATTTCTACAGCTTTACTAAAGCAAATTAACAGCTGGTTATTTTTCACTTTTACATGCTTATTATGCCCTTACTGATGATGCTTTTGATTTTCCTGGAAGTTGATTTTTTCTTGAATGAAGATTCTACCACCTAAGAAGGAATGCAAATGTCTCCCACTCGGTCTTATAACAAGTGCTATTAATTTTGTTTTGACCTATCAGCAAATAAATGATAGACCTGCAAGTGGGAACAGTAGTCCTCAAATGAACCAACACACCAACCAAAAAATGCTGGAGCACCAAGAAATTGACAGTCAAATAGTCTAAAGAAGTTAATGGTTTGGAGACACAGACTATGTAGAGCAAGAGGTGTAATTATACTTATTTCCTTTTACCAACTGCAAGTCAAGTTTAGACACTTTAAGCCATTTTCCAATATTATTCAGATCACAGTGATAATGATTGTTTGTGTGTTGGTATAGGAGAGCCCAAAGATCATTAGAAAAGTGTTCTTCAGCACTCAGAATTTGTTGCACAGATGAAAAAAACATAAAAATGTGTCACAACCCAATGTCAAATGAAAAGCCTTGGCAATCTGACCCAGGGAATCCTCAGAGCTGAGTGCATTTCCATGTAACCAGGGACAGAAACACATCATTTTCATGCTCAAAATTACTGGCTCTCGTCTTTCAGGACAAAACAAACAAAAACATGCAACTACATAAGATAAGTCAGAAAAAGTGACATTCCCACGGCAATGTGACCACTCAAAATAGAGGTGCGACAGCTCAGCTTGGAAACCACCTCACTCATTTGGAGAGCTTCTAGCAGACTAGATTGTTGCAAATCAATGGCTACAACACACAGGAGCAACGGATACCTTCCCAGCCTGCATGGAGTTGGCGTTGGGCTGTATTTGTCTGCTCCAAATCCTTTCTAAACACATCTGCAGACACATACAGTACAGGCTGTAAACCCAGTTAATGCACAGTCATTTTTTGCAGTTTATTCCAAATTCTTTAACACTTCAAAATGTGCACCAGCTTTGATTAGAGACACAAAAAAATTCTGCTACCAACTTTTGCAGAAGTTGACAGATCTCTTGTGATTTACAGAGCACAATTTACTTTCCCTCTTTCTTCAGAGGTCTTCCATTAACTAACTTTGAACCTGAAATACATAAATTACATGGATTTTCTTTAGGTTCAGTTTCCATTGCAACGAATCCTAGAGATTTTTGTTCCAAGACAGCAGTTTCCTGTTGTCCTTCTTCTGCCATTGAGACTGGCTGCACCATGCATTGATAAGTGCTTATATCTGATTCAAGGAACAACCACAATACTTGGGAAATATTAAATTTTACATGTATTTTGCAGTAAACCTTCATCAGATAAAAACCAGAAGATGACTTTGGAAGAGGGAGTTTTCTGCCTGTGAAATAAGAATGCTTTAAGCAATAGCGAAGAAAGCCACGTGTTTGCTCACTTTATCTCCCTCCCTCTCTCCCGCTCTCTTCCTTGCTGCACTTTGACTGTTTTTCCACATGCAAATTCCTCCATTTTTATTGCCCAGAGTTCAGGGCAAGTTAAAGCAGGTTTTCTGTTTTCTCAGTACATTCTCTGACCACTGGGCTATGATAAAGGTAGAAGCAAATCCTCTCCCACTCTCCCATGTTTATTGCTAAGGCCACCAATAGGCACAGGTATAAAAAGGGAATTTGGTTGATGCTTCTGGAACTTAGAAGTATCTGTTTCATCCCTATTTGTGAAAGGGCCTAGAGGAAAAGGCACTCTCCTTTCTAAGTCAGTATGCACGCACATGCAGCCTCTAGTGTCAGTGGAAGGCTATGCTTGGGGTTCAGTTACAGTGCTTCCCATAATTTAGGATCTTAAAACCTTGCCCAATCCTCAAGTTACACAGACCTGAATGTCTCTGAATCTTGTCCTGAGCTCTTGAATTGCAAGGTCAGTAAATGCAACAGCAGTGGCTTATGCTAACTGTGAGGCACCATGGTCTCAATGGTCAAGTCACAGACAAATAGCTGTAGGAACCTAAATTAAAATGAAGAAATCTCCAGTCCATAGGGATTACACAGAACAGCTGTTGCATTATTCTCTGGAGTTTTCTGTAGCCTCCTAGAGCATAGGTGCAGTTTGTGAAAGCACATTAAGATCTTGCAATTAAAAGGGCTGTGTAAATATGAGGAGTATTTTCCCAGTATGAGAGTCCTGCGCTTCCCAGATGGAAGTATTGCTACATTTAATATTTTAGACAGAGATCTTCATTAAGGGGGTTAATGCATTTAATATGACTATCCCAAGGGGTTGTCTTCTACTAAATTAACCACATTTTAAGCTTTCTAGATAGAGAATTCATTTTTTAAATGCCTAGAAATTAAGGTCTTCTAATTTCATACTTGAGGTTATTGGCACTTCTTCATCTGAAAAGTGTTTTAGAAAGATTCAGCAATTAATTTCCTGAATCCATGAGAACTTCAGTTCATTCCTTATGAACTGCTGCATATAGCACATTTATCTGCAAACCCAAGGTGGGTTCCCATGGCCGCTGTATGTGACATTCAGATGCATCAGACCTGCTGCCTTTATGCTTTCCAGTTAAGCTTTTTAGACTTGGTTAAGCATGAAAACAAGCTTGACTTACCTTTTGGAATCATGAGCACAGCTCATGAACCTTAATGCCATGCTCAGTTTGGCCACACGCTCCTGCATGGACTAGGGCTATTCATCCCAGTTTGCAGTCTCTAACAACTGACAGAAGCTGCTGTCCCTACTTCCACCCTGTATCCTGGGTGAGAAGTTGCAAAGGGCTCTTTCCAGAAATGTAGGTAAAGTTCATACCTGTAGGATCCTTCACACTGACCCTGGGCAAGGTAACCCTCAGCTAGAGAGCAGGGCAGGATTCCCACGATGCTCAAATCCTTATACTGGCTAGCACTAACTACTCCCTGTCTTCCATGCTGAGGATTTGCAGGCTTCGTTTCTAGGTACGTGCTATAACTGCACACAGACAGAAGGTTATCTGAAATCCCCTGTCCTTGCTAACTGCTGTGCGGGATGCAAGGCAGCTGTTGTGGTCTGTGCTTGAGATAATAGAACCTGGCAGCAGCAATATGGCAGTAGCTCAGACACAGGGCAGTGCTCTCTCCTGAACAAGCTTAGGAGGGGAGCTCTGCCTGGGCCAGGAACTCCTGTCATATCCTGCTCCTCCCCACATACTGTGTCAAGTCTGCTGCACTATGTAACTTAGGTGTTTAAATCCTTTCTTCCATCTCTTCCTACAAGCATAAAAAGTTTTTCCACAAGTGTTTCCTGACTAACGTTTAGTTATAGAAATGCTCACATTGGTGGATTTTAAAGGTGTTTAAGTAAGTTCCTAGGTTCAAATTCAGGGTCTAATTCGGCACGGATTACTTTCTCCATCTGAGTAAAAAGTACAAGCAAAGAGAGTGAGATCATACATTAAATAAATTAATTCCAACAGGAGAATGGTGCTAGGAGGGCCAAAAGGCCCAACATACCAGTGACATTTACAATAATACCATCTCGTATATACTGAAAGGTGTTCCAGACATCCCAGATTCTAGAAATATAACACCTGAAAATATTTTTCTTGAAAAGCACAAGGGACTCTTTAGTGCAAACGTTTCTGCTCCCTCCTCTCAAAATTGACAGCTGCTGAAGTTTTTCTAGCACCTGGTCAATAGCTAGGTGCAGTTTCAAATACCTGTCACACAGTAGGTGGTCTTGGGGAAAAATACTCAGTTTATCATTATAGCACATGAACACAAGAAAAGTAAATATCTATTTCTCCTCCCTGCAGATAGAAATGAGACTAGAGAGCTGGTAGACTGCTACTACAAAACAGCTTCCTGAGGATTCTTGACTGTCAAATAAAGACAGCAATTGCACCTAAAAGAGTGAATGCTTCCCATGAAGACACAGTACTTTTTAAGAACAAATTTTCAAAGTGCAGGACAGTGTGTATCTGCACTTGTTAGAATAAAAAACTGATTAAACAGATCTGCATTCAGCTGCAGCAGAAACATCAAAATAGGTTCAGTTCCCACTCTCTCATTATAGTCAGTAATTATTTATTAACTAATGATTTGAATAATGTTTTATCTCTCCAGTTATCAAAGGACAGTGAAAATAAAGTGATGCACAAAGCCTTTACAAACTGTCTTCATCAAAGAACTCTGTCCCTCAAGATTTACCATCCCCAGAGAAAGACCATAAGCTTCATGACCATGATCAATCTGTGTCAGACTTAAAGTCCATCTAGCTGACAATTTAATTGCTCCTACTGGTTAGGGGCAGATGCTCAAGGAGTGTAAAAATAACCAATTAGCGCTTTAGTACATCGAATGCAAGGATCACATCTAAACCATACTTTTAGCAGCCACTAATAGATGTATCCTTTATGAATTTGTCCAAATTCTGTTTCAGCCCACTAACACTCTTGGCTATCACTGCTTTCTGTAAAAGGATATTCCAATTTAATTCTATGTTGCATGACAAGTATTTAGTTTTAAAGTTGCTGCTGGATATTTGTATTCTATTTCTGTCAAAAAAAAAGTGGACATTTCCTGCCTCATCCCCACACCCCCATCTTCTCTAGGACATGCACAAATTTATACACCACTGTTCTCCTTCAATCATCTCTTTTCGAAAGTTAAATGCTTCTTTAGCCTTTCCTTACAGAGACTTCATTCCACATCTTTTATCAACATTGTAATTTTCTTTTTCAATTCAGTTCTGTTGCAGCCTTTTCAGATAAGGAGATCAGAATTGTTTCTAGTTATCAAGATGTGGGAGCACCATAGATTTAGTCTGTTGCATAACAGTCCTTTTACATTTTGTTATCAATCCCTTTTCTAACAATTCTTAGCATCCAATCTGTCTTTTTTTTTTTTTTTCTGCTGTGAAAAATGATCTAATGTTTATTGAGAAGTAGCCACATTAACACCAAAATCTTTTCTGCAATGTCAGGTTAGAGCCCGCCATTTATATGCATTCATAAATGTTATTTTCCAATATTTACCTTGCATTTATCAAAATTGATCTCCCCCCACCATCTGATCATCAATTATGAGAATTTTCTGCAATACTTTACAGTTAGAGTTAGACTCTCCTATTAGACTTCTGCTTATTCTCTTCATATTATAATGGAATATATGAAAACACTGAATACGCAGCAAAATTTTCAATGGGATCATGTATCTAGTCTCTCTCTTAGAAAAAAACCTAACTGTTTATACGCACCCTCTATTTTCCAGCTTTTAACTGGAAATGAATCCACAAAAGGACCTTTCCTCTTATCCCACAACTCTTTAATTGCCTGAAATCCTGTTTTTGTTGAATCTGCATGTGCATTTTGAGCAGGTGATCCACAAGACAACTGATTAGGACACTAACAGGAGCTGATTTCACACAAAAATCCCATAAATAAATTGCAAGGAATTAAATATTCTGAATAAATGTTCTGAAACTGAAATTCTTCAATAATTTTGTGGGAGGAATGCTAAGGAAGGTCTACTGGAGGGAACAGGAGCTACACAGATAACTGGAATGGGGAAAAAGGCAGCAGTGCTTTGAATCACTGTCATTAACACTCATTATAGGCTACTTATGCATGGGCTAGGAGTCTAACTCTCATGGGCAATATCTGAAAAACATCTTGGTGTGTTTCTGCTGTGAATGGGAGAGGACATAGCTCAGCTCTGTGCCTGGTAGCCCAACCACCACTGTCAATGCTTGATGCAAGTGTAAACGGAGCTTCACTGTCCTCCACGCCTAATTAAATTAGGTGTCCACTGCACTCTTCAACACACTTATCTTTCTTTGGTTCTCCAATAACTTACAAGTCCCTGAACCACATTTTTCACTGCAGAAGAATGAAAACAAGCATAAGCATACACCTAAGTACTGATGGCATAAGGTGTTGCTTAACATATTGACACTTTCAGTGGGCTACCCAATATCTCCATGCATTTTTTGCCCTATATCAAGATTCCTCATCAATCAAATTCTCTTTTCACATAGTCTAAACTCTTATTTAGATAGCAAGGAAGAGAACATTGTGTTTAAGATTACCTGCGATATCTCACAGGATCAAGTCTTAGCTTTCTTTATTCAGTAGATGTTTTTTAAAAGCTTAGAAAATATACATCGTTCAAAATACTAAGAAAACAAAAATACAAGTACTATGAAACAATAGCTATGCTGTGAACAACACCGTCTACAAAACAAAACCAGCAAATATACAGCATAAACTGCTGACCTCCAGCTGAACAGTGACCTAATTTTTTTTCAACGTTTGTATAATAGCAGCAGCTAAAAATCTTCTGTGCAAAATGGGGGAGGGGAATTTTGGTATAAAGATGAACTCAGAGAGGCAGTATGGAAATACACCTTTCTCAAGGTCATCAATTTTATTGTAAAGAATTTCATCAATACAAGAAGATCAACAGAACTGGTTGATCTAGCACTCACAAATATATTCGTCTTGTGGCCTTAGGTCTGAGTGTTTTAACACTGGGGTCTGAGTCTTGTTGCTAACCAAAGGCTAGAAAAAGGAAATGACTAAGGATAGCAAGTTATTAAAATGAGAAGATGTTCAAGTGCCTGCTTGTATTCCTCAAAAAAATAAAAGGAAGAGTTATTTCTTGGCCTGCTTTTCCTGTGCCATAGGCTAATCTGAATACATTCAAAACTCACTGTGGATCATTCAGTAAACTATTTTCTTCATGTTTCTGCACCTAAAATACAGATTTATTCTTTAAGGGACACCATCTAAAACCAGAACAAAATCCCATCCAAACCCTCACACTTTTTTTTTAATTCTAGCAAATAGCATTTTCAGGGGCTTGTTCCGTCCTTGGCGTGTTGAACAGAGTTCTAGCTATATTTACCACATTAGTATATAAAACTATTCTGTCATCACTCTCCTTTTATGCTTTTAAATAAAGCTTACATAAAGTACTGCCACTTTATAATTTTGGCAGATCAATAAAGTCAAGAAAACAGCAGTCACATCTTTCTGGTAGCAATTACTAAGATTATATTAGTGGTATTTTGTGCATTTAGGCTATTAGAACCACCAATACTTATATTTTATATAGGTGGGGCTGGTAACACCAGCTATTAGCAAGATTGCTTAACAGTTCCTATTTTAAGGTCCTGTCTTTAATGTTTTAGTTGCTCATAACTTTGGAAGCTTTTCTGTAGACTGAACTGGAATTTTCCATCCTAAGTACTCCGCAGAAATATCACAATGACTTCCCTGCCTCAAAAAGCAAAAGGTAAACTCTTCTGTCCATGTTTAAAAAATTAACTCACCAGCCCCCAACTTGATGTACTTGTCTAAGAAATGTTCTGGTGTCTCCAAGATTTTAAAGAGTGACTTGAAATTTCATAAGAAAAGGCTTCATAAATTCTGCTCCTGTTTAGTAGAGATTTCTTCAGTTTTGGTAGAAGTTGTCCATGGAAGATATCTCCTGCAACACCAAGGCCAGATGTAGGAATTTAAGAGCACATGCCCTGTGTCTCCATGGATCTCAGTGAGCCATTGCTATAATCAGAAACAGAAAAGACAAGAGAAAGGGGAAAGAAGATGAGACTACAGAGAAATGGGATTAGAATCCATTATAAGGAAAATTGAGATTGATGTGCAGCACACAGACTGGGGCTAGCCCTTGGGAACAAAGGAGGAAAAGACCAAGAATGCAAAAAGCAGGAGGCATGAGAAGAGATATATCAGATAAGACACTCGTGTGCAAAAGAACTGAAAGTTACTGGGGCAAAAAAAATGGTACCAGAGAAAGAACCAGAGTTCCAGGGGCTGCAGGAGGTTCCTCAGGCAAATTTAAGTTTAACTGAGGAATCAGCTGGGATTTGGAGCTAGTATTTAAAAAGTATTGGATAACCCAGTCACCAGAGCAGGGTTTGAGTTTACAAAGAATGCCGGCATAGGGTGGACAGCGTGGGAGGAAACAAAATACCATTTAGCAGCTGCCTTCACAGGCACCATCCTGCCTGTGGCCTGGCTGATGTCAGATACCCATAAAATTAGAGGCCAGATCAAAACAGCACAGGATGCTTCCAGAGATCAGCTTTGCATTCTTATGATTGCTCTTTGATTAAAACTTATGTGAGTGCACATGACTGTATGTTTTTAAATACACACTCAAGAATAGGGTTTTTTTCTCTCTTACAAAGGGAGTAAAACAAACCCCGTAATACTAATCTTTCTGATAGAAAGGCATTTTCCTCCCCACCATCCTTGAAACCTCACTTGAAACATCAGAAACAAAAAGATATCCCAAATCAACCCGGCAAAACTTTCCACCCATGTTGTTGATTCAAGAACCCTTCCCAACCCATTAAATTAATGCCGCTCACTTTTCAGAACACAAAGATGGAAAACATCTGAGATTACTTTCCTGTGCAACCTCTTCTGAGGTTTGGTCAAGAACATGGAGACAGAAAGAGATCAATTCATGTCCCAGGCTATATAGACCCTAGCTAAAAAGCAGCTGAGTAAATACCATTGGTAATGTCACTATTGGCTTTGACAATGGGTTAAAAGCATCTCCAGTTTCAAAGTTGTTCCATTACTGAGTGAGATATGGCAAAAGAAAAGACAAATGCTAAATTTTTATTTTATTATTTTCCCTTCTCTATCTACTCACTGATACAAAAAATGAAAACACAAGCTTTTTTTTCCTTAGGAGTATTACTGTTATCCATAGCCCATCATACATTAAACTCTCAGAATGCTGTGTCAAAGTAAATGAACAAGACTGACACATTTAAACAAATCAGAGGTTACTCTTAGAGGCTCTGTACAGACCATCCACACTGCATCAATTCTGCAAGTCAGTATGCATAGACAGGGATTTATATTCTATTAGCTTCTATATAACCAAAAGTGAATAAAAAGAAATCCCTTAGTTTTTGCCAGCATTTTGCTTCTCATTTCTTAGCTGAGATCACATTCCACATTCGGTATTTTATCCTTGACATTTTCCTTTGACTTTCTGTCCCAGGGGCAGGAGGGTAAGGGTGAGACTCAGTAAATGCGTTCTGGAGCTTATGAGGTTTGACCACTACAATCCCACTTAGGAAAACTACACTTGCATAAAATAGCAATAGCATTTGTATTAAATAACAGAATACAGCACTAAGGTTTAGTTTTCTTATGTTAAATATCAGCACTGCCGTTAATTAGTGTTGCAGAAAATTGGTATCTATCACATTTGGAACATTAAATTATTTATCAATAGCTAAAGCAAATACATGGAGTAAATTTCCAAAGGAATCTCATAACCTGTGGGGTTTTAGAATCAAACAATGGATAGGTGCTGAAATAAGCAAGGAATTTATAGTTCATAGACAAATTAAAGATTCATAAGGGATATCAACCCTTATTTTTTGAAGGCAGAGACTGGTTCCTAATGTCAGAAGAAAAATAAAAGGAGCTATTTCAAGTTAACTCTGTGAGAGTGACTGGCACAAAGCTACATTATAAAACCACTGAAACTTTGTCAGAAGGAAGTTATCAGATAACTGCCAGTCCAGTTTTGGAGAGGTAAAGTGCTATTTAGTTTTTTTCTTTCCCTAAAGATCCGTAAAAAGATAAGTCACATGTATGAGAAGAATATCATCTTATCTTGACCACAAACCTCCACTTTGAAAAATCCAATGTCTTTCAGAACTTAAATGAATATTCTTGTCTGCATCTTCAAGATTTTAAGGACAATGCGTTTGAGGACTTCACTTGGAAGGATGTCTAGTTCTTCATGGTTTTCTCTAAAATCTTGAAGGATTTGAATGCCATATAATAAAGCTTAGAAACAAACAAACAAAAAATCAACCAACCAACCAAAAAAACTAGTGAGAGAGGTATGCTCATCAGGTATTGAAATCTTTGCTTTCAACGTCTTGCCTTCTAGAGTTGACAGAGAGTAATGTATTTCTGTTCAAGATTTCTGAGACAACCACCTGCATTAGAAGGGCAACTCAGTACACTGTATTACACAAGGACAGTGAATTCACACCATGCAGCACAAACCACTCGTGTAGAAGCAGCCTTTTGCCCTTGTGCTCCAAATTTCTGGAGGTACCAAATAAACGGACCAAGTCTTCTGTTTTCTGCTTGGAGAAAGCTTCTGGTGGAAAGAGGAGGCAATTAGATTGACAACCCACCAAAAATATCTTCACTCAGAAGGAGACTTGCAGAACTAGGCATATATGACCATTTACTAAGAAAATCCATCCCTTATTTCTCCCATGGTGATTTTTGCTTGGTTGGCCGGGTTTGGGGTTTTAGGTGGGTTATTTATTTCCTCTCCTCCCTTTTGAGGCAAAAAGGAATAGAGTTGAGACAGCGTTGAATTTCGAGATCAATGGGCCCAGTTGTCGGCAGGCATCCTCTTTACTAGTAGTGTTTTGGGAGTATTAGCAAATTAGTACTTGTCTAGCAGAGAGGCACCCAGTCCCTTTCCAGGCAGCATTTCTAGATTTTTGAGTTATGTGAGGGTGGGATGGGGATATGAAAATCATGAATTTAGAGAGATTCCAGCATGAGTCAAGAGTTCTCATAATTTTTAATTAGGCCCCTAAACTGCATTTGTATCTTGTTTTAAGGCCCATGACCTTTTCAGACTATGAAGTCATTAAAAAGTACTTATGTTTTCAGCATTAAGAAATACGATTTCAAACCCTGACCCTGAAATTATCTTAATGGATCTCTCAAACCTAATCTAGATTTGGAAATTCCTCTTTGACTTATGTCTTCTTCACTCTTCTCTAATTAGCAGCGTAGCCATGCTATTGATGAAAAGCAGATTGTTTCTTCATGTGAAGACCATCTGCCAGCACATCACTGCTCCTACCCCAGATGGCAACTTCCTGGTAAAGCTAAGAGGTGCAATTATTCAATTGTTCTATAATCAGACACACACTTCAATTAGCTACTGATTATTACAATTCAACAGCATTTCTGCTACTTACTGTTCCTTTTGTCAAGACATTCTGTGTGATTTTTGCAGTCATTGCAGTGTTAAGATTCAACAAGTTTACCACATCGGTTAAGCAGTTTAAAAGACAAAGTTCTTAAAGAGTTTGCCAACTCAGAAAGCAAACATAATTTAATTTTGCCTAAACACTAGTTCCAGTATAACAGCAAGCACTCGACTGTCTGTAACTAGGATTAGGGCCTGGATTCTCTGAAAGGATGTGTGTCCTGAGAAGGGATAGATAATAAGGCTTAACAAACATTTTTGAAAGTCACACAACTGAGAAAATGAAGCAGATCCAAGTAGGTCTAGAAGCAGTAAAACTATTTTTAATTCAAATCCACTCTAGCATCACTCTCACCCAGTCACAGCATTTAGCTGATATATTTATGAGAGGGGGAAAAGTAGCCTTTGTGTTATTAACTGTAATGTTCTCCTCTATGTCCTCCCTCTGCAGTCAGCCTGAGCTGCCATTGGGACTTTTCTGTGAGGTTGGGAGACACAGCCACGTCCCTGCTCCGGGCTGCAGCAAAGAGCCATGTGTGCACCAGGACTCTGTAACTCATTTAAACTCTTATGAGGAAAAGAAAGAAAAAGCCCTGAAACTCTAGAAACTTAGTACACTGCTACAAGTTTGTAGGGGGTTTGCAATCGAGCAGAGATGAACAGCACTGCCTTGCTGCTTGCCACCCCACAATACTGGTAAGACAGAAAAGCACAGAAGCATTTGAGAGAGGTTTTTAAAGTTCTGGTGAAGACAGATAATTCCACCTCCTGGATAAGAACTGCCACAAACACACTGAATAATTTCTCCCATTATGGTAAGTTAGGGTATTTTGTGCAACTTATTGTAACGTATATTTTTCCTTATTTTAGAATTACCATTATTTTATTCTAAAAACCCTGATATTATTCCTGTTTTGAGGCTACATATGTTTCCCATCAATATCACTTTTGTGGAGTAACGAAGAGAATGCAACCTTAGGTGACTAATTAGGTCTCTTAGCCCATACAGTCTGTGCTCAGATGGATCTGCAGTGCTATAATGGATTTTAGCGAGGGCCACTGGGTGTAGCTGAAGATAAAAGCAGGTCATATGAACAACAGGAAAGGCCTAAGATTACCTCGTACAGATTTGCTGAGACATGAGAGTAGAGAGCTGAGCTCTCTCATCAGCTACCCAGCATATGTGGCCACATTGGGTGACACAGTAGTACAGCTCATTTGTTCACACTGGAACTGAATTTTTCCCTGGCAGCTATGGGAATGGTAACTACTTCATTTTTCAAGTGGCAGCCTTTTACATACTAAAAAAAACCCCAACAGTTTCACTGTAATGATAATTATACACTGCATTAACCTTGCTGTAGATTTCCATATAAAATATAGGTGAACTTATAGCTACACATTCATTTATTCAAACACAGAATAAAGAATATTGAGGCTGAGGTATATTGAGCCACAGTGCCCCAAAGGAGAGATTGGTAAACCTGAAGTTACCAACATAACCTTAATTCTTGTGCTTCTCTTTATGATACAGTCTCTAACTGAGTGAGTGGTTTTACAACAGTTTTTACAGTACAAAGTACTTTATTGAGGTCATCACTGTTCACCATGTCTTTCAGTTCCACTGTGGGCTGAGTGTTACTCATTGCATACTATCCAAGTGCCTGTTTGGCTACAGAATTTGTGAGTTTTTCCTGGCTTTCCACAGGGAACATATTCTCCTGAGAGAAGAAAATAGATCAGACAAAAATCGTATTTCTATGCTTATTCTCAAAATCCAAAAAAAACCCCAAAAAGGCCCCACAAAAACCAGTACTACGACTTTGTGTGGTTAAAGATCATGTTACAAAGATAACCTTAAATTTCAAACCTGGGACTCACTCACTTTTTTTATATGCAGGTGGTGGATTATATACAAACTTGAAAGAAAATAAATGGAAAAGTGAGCAGTAGTTTCATCCCACAATAGAATACACAAAACCTACACAATCCTAACTACAGGTATTAAAATCTACCTCAAAGATATGCATACAAATAATGCATCTAGATTTACAGCAGTGACTTTGTGTTTTAAAGCTATATATAGACAACCATATAGTTTACATTATGAAACCCTCAGATTATCCCTCAGTAGAATCTCAAAGTCTCAAATCAATAAACATTATAGCCATTTTTAGGAGCTACCAGTACTTATTAAACCTCCCAGTGGGAGAGAATATATATTTGTGATGGCTCCTGTCAGTCTGTGCACTATTTATACTGCTAATGGACATTGAAGACTGGCAGAAATTTCAGTCAGCTAAAACAAGTTTTCTTTTTACTATTTGTTGATTACTCTCAACCAAGTCTGATTTTTTTTTTTAGCTACTAGACCCAGATGCTGGATTGGACAGCCTCTGGGTCTTGTGGCACTCTTTTGCTTGCTTCTTCTAAGTCATCCCTTACTACTTGCTTGGGCTGCCAGCTACAATAGGGTTTGTCCCCCTCTTCTCTAAAAGAGTTTGTCCTGATGACTGTCTAAGACAAGCTCTCTTAAATCCTGATACATTATTTCTGGCATAGGGGCCACATAACACCAGTGCTTTGGGAGAAATCACCAGAGAAAGGTGATCACTCAAGGATAGATAACTGAATCCAAATTCCTTCTGTAGTTGTTTAGATTTCTCAAGGAAATATATGTGATTTAACTGATCCCTGAGTTCTTTTCCAGGTGCTCTCCTGGAGAGATATTTTTATCTGCACAAACATGGGTTTTTCTGTGGAGATATTCAATTGCCAGATGCCCTTGATGCATTTTGGTGTCCACATATACTCAAGTTTATACCATGGGGACTTAAAATGCTCAGTCCTTTGACCTTGGTGTTATAAAGATACAACAGACCCGTGTGGACAGATTTGCTGATCTCTTATAAGAATGAAGCCTGACGTATACTTGTGATAATTTTAAACTAGTATTTCCTGTATAGATTTGCCTTTCAAAGAAACCAGGCAATGTTAGAAATTGTTTCATACTTCTGCAGGATGGAATTTCAGTAGCAGTTTAGAAGACACTCAGCAATGCTTTAGGAATTGGGCTCCACAGGAATTGGGCTGTTCATTTAGTGGTAATGAATAGCCTGAATCTACTGGAAAGTCAGAGTTTTCAAAAATTATCTTAGTATATTGACAGCAACATATTCTTAATGTTTGAAGCCTTCTGATAATAATAGTAATAATAAATCTCCAGTGAATGGCTGGACACCCTTTCCTTCAAGAAGCAGAATTCAAGGGAACAGAGCTCTGCACAGCTCACGGGCTCCTTTTCTCCAAACCCAGTCCCTCCAGTCATGAAATAGCTGGACCTGACTACAAAGTAAAGATAACAGGATAAAACAAAACACTGTTCATTGCCAGAACCCCACTAAATCATGATGTCAGATGAAATAGAAACAAGATGATCATTGGTATTCCCATCCATAAATATAAACACAGGGTAAAATATATTTTTAAACTTAATCACTTGGTCATCTCCTAAAAATGAGGCCCAGAAAAATGCAGGGACTATCTGTGTCCTACTGCAGTGTGTTGATGGGGAGGAAGGGGAAAGCAGTCTCCCTGCTCTGTGAGTTTGGACTTGGAGGTGGAAAGCAGCTTCCATCCTGCTGATCTCAGCTGCTGCAACAGCAGAAAGTTGCTCTAGACAGAGTGTGCACTCATAATTTATTGTTTCTGTCTCCTAAATGCATTACTTGTTGCTCTTTCAATTTTTCCTTTTATAATCATTTCAGATATTGACCTTCCCTCCAGTAACCATGATCTTGTGTGATCTTTCTTGCTTGTATAGAGTGAGTATAAAACACCATTCCATGAAATTAGCAGCATTTATCAGCCCTTATTGCCGGGTGCCAGAGTAAAGAGAGGGACAAATGAAGATTTTTTTTCATGTTTTTAAAGCAGGAACACAGCAAGGTGCAAAACTGGAAAGACAGTAAAACTCCTGTTACCCCAGCATGCCTTATATGGAAGGCCAGAGTTTTGGGGCTGTCAGGTGGGAGAGGTATTATATGTGACACTTTATTGTTGCCTCCGCAATGCATCTCTGAAAGCCTGCACCATCAGGATAATTCCCATTGCCAAAATCCATAACAAGATCAGTAAACCAGATTTTCAGCCTCTCTTCTCCTCCACTAAAGCCAGAGACCCACAATCTGAGGCTGAGATTAGGCCAGATTTAGACAAGT
The DNA here is from genome assembly GCA_013397115.1 of Edolisoma coerulescens. Taxonomy (NCBI): domain Eukaryota; kingdom Metazoa; phylum Chordata; class Aves; order Passeriformes; family Campephagidae; genus Edolisoma; species Edolisoma coerulescens. The sequence continues at coordinate 812,979 of VWZW01006492.1, forward strand.
GTAAACAACAGTTTAACTGCAGGGCAAGCTGCCTCCATCAGAAAATCCAAGCAGAAATAAGGGCCCTAATTTAAATAAGTTCAACTGTTGTTTTTTCCCCACAGTGTTATTTTTTAATTCTTCCTTCCTTTAATAGATGCTTGGTGGCTTGTAGCAGGTAGCTGAGTCTGAACACGTTGTTTTTGAAGGGTGTTTACTGTGAGGAAGCTGAATAACCAGGAAAAGCTGTACCTTGCCCACCTACACCAGTCCTGAATCTGTCCCAGCATACTTATACCTTTCATTTCCCCCCCTCCTCATTTCCCAAACAACCACTGCCAAGTGTGTATCTCTGAAAAGCCATCCTTGTTCTATATTTGTCTGTATTGAAGTGTCATTGTCCTCTATTGATTTTAAGTAAGTCTGTAAATAGCTAGCAATTGTGTTCTTCATTACTTACAGCTTCCTCCATTTATAGCATCATCCATCTGTGATTTTTGGTTTTCCCTTACTTTCTTTCCTATTTTTTACTTCCCTGAGCCAATTTTCTTCTTATTCTATAAACCCACAGAACTCTGCTAAAACAACGATCTGAAGTTAAAATAGCATCAACAAATTTGCAGTCAGCATTTGAAGTATTCCTTATGCACTCTCTACAGTTGCAGAAACTTCAAAAAAACTGGAAGAACTTTCTACAGATCATATAGAGTATTTCTTATTAAGTTGATTACAGTAACAAGACACACACACTGATTTTCTTTTGCTCGAGCCACAGAGTCATCATGATGTGAGACAGAAATCAAAATCGTTTATCTCAAGCATAGATATAATCCTTGACTCTTACCTCATGCAGGTCTGTCAGGCAGTACTCTCTGGTATTCATCAGATGTTTTTCACCTGTAAAATATCCCCAGTAAGACAGGATTTTGAAATTTTCCCAGTTTTAAAACAAAAGATGCAGTACTTATTTACAGTTACAAAGATGTAAAAGACCAAATTCACTCCTATACAGCTTTTTCAGACAGATGAGAGGATCAAAAATTTATCAGTGGTTGCAAAGTATCTGTCTTGATCTACTTTATAATAAGATCAAGAGGCATAAAATCAATTAAAGAAACCAAGAAATCAGGTTCTTCCAAGCAGGAGCTCTAATAATTACTTCATTATTAGAAAAAGGAACTATTGAGCAATGACAAAATACAAGAAACACCTGTCTGACACTCCTCATCTCTCAACCATGTTTCATCCAGCTCCAGTGACTGTTGGGATCTGTATTGATCTAAGCAAGTCTTGCCATGGCTCCAGGTGGATTCCTCTCCACCACACCTGGGACTCTGGCTTCATCTTTCCTATGTACTGCCTGCAAAGGGAGCCCTCAGCCCCAGGCTGCTCTTTGCCATACAGCAGCTGCTCTCCTTCAGCCTTTCCTTAGAGCAGAACAACAAAATTGCAACCATAAAAAGAAAAATAAAAACTCCATCTCTCCAAAAGGAGAGAGATGGCTTCATTGTTTCAAAAATGAAACATTTATTTTCTTTTTATTTCAAGAGATTTCTTCACTTGCTTTTACAGAAACCTTGAGTATATTAGAATGCCTTGAAAGGAAAAACAACACAGTTTTGCCACTTATAGAAATATTAAAGCATTTCAGTCCAAGCAAGGTACAAAATTTTGTACAAATCTTCTATGTTCTGGAGCTTAAATAAGGGACAGGAAGGAAAAATGGGAAAAGAATTTTTAACTTCTCAAAATATTCAATAGAAACTTCATTAAGAAGTTAGTTGCCAAAACCTAATTTGTACATTAAAGACTCACAGGAGAAGATCCACAGATACCAGGAGGGCTAGACCATTTACTGATTACTTATACGACAAAACAGAAACCTTTGCCCATGCTTTCTCTGGAGGTTGCTTTGCCTCTGCCCAAGACACACACACAAATATTTTAACACTGGGGTTACAGCTAATAAGGCCCATGTCCTTCACCTCCTGTTTAAACCAGGCTGGCTCTGCAGATCAGCTTTTCTTCACCCTGCAAAGACTAACACCTGAGCAGAGGCACAGCACCGAGCACAGCCTTGACCTATTTTCCAGGGCAGCTCAGCTCCTTTGAAAATCATGTGAAGAACAGGGGGAAAGGTATAGCTCATGTAGGCTTTACAACAAGGAGTTTCATGTACAGGAAGAGAAAATGCTAAAAATTATTTATATGATCTTACTAATAAGATGGCGGTTTAGGAGGTTGAAGGAAGTTCTTTTCTTTGGCAGAATAAACTCCTTATGATTATAGAAAGTAGAGAAGAAGTAAATAAACCAATACCTCAGAGTGTTCGAATAAAAATGGAAAACAAAACACACCAAAGTCATGCCTCAGCAATTACTTTGTTCTCATTACGTGCAAAGCAGGTTAATCTCCACATATTTTATAAAAGCCTTAAGTTTTGCCAAGCTTTCACAAGTGCTATGGAATAACTTTCTGGAAACCAAATAAATAAGTCCAATCAGTACCAAATAAGTTCCTCAGTTCTCCATGGTCAGGGACGAGGAGAGGAGGATGTCTTGGATGCAGGAAAAGTGGACAGTGGATGCAGAGATGGGCAGGCCAGGCAGCATGGGCTTCCCAGAGCTTGGAGTCTGGCGAGTAACCCTGGCTCTCCCAAGCCAGCTCTGTGCTTCGCCCCACTGCTGGTAGCAATCCCTGTGCTGGGATGAGTAGGGAACAGGGCTCAGAGATTGCTCTGCAGGAGCTGCTCCCAGTCTGGAAGCAGCAGTCTTATCTATTATTCAGATAATGGGCAGCCTGCTAAAGAGTAGAGCAACCAGAAGAGGATTGGTCCATCAGCGCTTTGAATTGGTTTTTCACTGTTGAGCTGTAACAAAAAGTTATTTTTGGAAGCCAAAATTTTACTTCTTACCGTTGCTTGAAATGAATTTCCACTGCTGTGCTGTAACAAAAAGTTATTTTTGGAAGCAAGAACTTTACTGCTTACCTTTACCTGTTGGTTTTAAGAAATGTGCAGCACAGTTTTATTTTATTCGTACTGACCCCAAACTGTCTTCTGTTTAAAAAAATGATATTTTAATAGATATTTATATAATAGTTATATAAAAACAAAATGGCAGTAAACAGATAAATTATAAATGAATTTTAATCATTAATATTCACTCAACTAAATGGATCAGTATCCCGAGAACATCGTTATTTTGTGTTCAGCATTTGTATATGACAGGTTTTATTTACTTGTGTACTTGTGTCTACAAACCCCAGCTGAGTCATGGGGTTTTTATTACCCTAGGGAATGAATAAACACGGGAAAAGATGGTCTCTCAGGGACGTTACAGTCTGAGAAAACACTTCAAGTGCAGAGCAGAGGTGCCTAGTGCACTCTCAGGCCTTTCCAGCAGACGAAGAGTAGCTAGAAATTCAGCTGAAAAGTAGCGTGGACCCTCAAAACACACCTAGTGTACCATGGGGTACATTTCTGCCCAGCAAAAACTTGTTGCAACCAGGAGAGCGAACGGTTTAACTGCAACACCTCTGCAGATCTGTCCCATGTCCCTTGTTCAGGACCTGTTGCTGGGACCCAGTGGGATCTATGGCCAGATCAAACTGTGGAGGATGCTGTAATAGTTAAATGGAGACAGAATTTCTCATGGAACTCATGGTTACTGATGTAATTTAAAATACATCAATAGTTACCCTGCAGGCATTTGGAGAAAATAAGTGACTCAGATGACTTTATTTTCCTGAAATGACCTTTCTCATCTCAAATAAATACATATCATTTTATATACTTAACCAGTAGTTTTAATTACATTTGTTACATATAATTCCATTCAAGGCTTCACCTTTTTAATAAAATACATATTTTTCTTTCTAAACCATAGTTTACACATTGCTGTATTCATGTTTAGTTCTAGTTGTCCTGGAATTCTACTAAATGCAACATGAAATTAGCATTATTAAGAATCAACATCAAGGTGTTTTCTTGATCATTTAAACAATATTTCAAGGTAGCTTTGCCAAAATTGTTAGCAACTCCTTATTCAGTAACATTTAAATTGCAAAAGAATCATAAAAGCAGCATTAGCAGAGACATAAATGGTCTCAAAAAGGGCACGGTACAGAAAAAAAAATCTAATTGCAACTCCAAATCTCTTGATGCTTGCTCATTCAAACTCTAAAAGTCCAAAAACTCAAAAACTGATGCTAGTATCTATATTCAGAATGCTAACCAAGAGAATCATACTCTTCTCCTATGCTTTCACTTGCACACGCATTTTGTGAACATAAACCAGTTCTCCATTGTTTCCACATCTATGTTTTTAGCATCACTTTTTAAAAACAAAACAGAAAGTAAAAATAACCTTGGCTGCATTATGCAACAAATGTAGGCAAACCTTTAGCTTCAGCATGACTCCATAACAGAAGCTGTCCACCGGTGTCCCTACAAAGACCTTTTTGCACAAACAGCTTAAATTAGTAAAGACATATGATGCATTAAGCCATGCACATTACACCGAACAGTGGTTCAGGCTTGAAAGTGCCTAATGTTGAATAAAGTTTCCCACCAGCTGTTTTTGTGTTGTTTTGTGCTCTCATTTGAGCTATTACATAACATGTTGAGATGAAAAATTTGCACATGGAGGTATAAAGGTTTGTTTTATAGAGACAAAGCAGTTTATAATCTTAGTTCATACTCAGAATAAAGCAGACATTTAGATCAAATCAAAAGCAAAGGAAGGTATGGCAAACAACATTATAGACCAACACTTTCAGGAATATAAGAAGACATATTTTCATCATGTCAGAGTCATAATTTATGATAAATTGAAATCAACATTCTTCTGCCTGAATTATCATAGTCTAAAGCCATTATGTACACTGACTTACTGCAACACATGAAAAGGAGGGGAGAAAAATCATAACTGATATATTGCACACCATTTTTATTCCAAAAATATCCAGTGAATGATACAAAGTGTGCTCAATATTGAATCAGATAGATTAAATGAGTGTGAATGCGCACACACAAGATTTATTGCAACAGCACAAACATTTTGTTCATTGTATACTTGTGCACACAGAATGGAATCTACTCTGAGGTGGAAAAAGGAAAAACAACAATTAGCAGGCATGGCAAGTGCCTCAATGATTAGAATCTCACTGAGTTACTACAGAAATGGGCTGCAGTACCACCAGCTGGTTTTGAAAAGCTTGGCTGCTGCTTAGGAAAAGGGCTGAATGTCTCCTTCTGGAATAAAATTTGGGGATAAGAGAGCATCAGTAATCCCATTAATCTTCTGGGAAAGAGTTAAGTCTTACCTCTCCTTTCCATGAACTACATCAAATGGTCTCCTTTCTATGTTGGATTCTGTGGATCCTACTTCTTTCTCTGCAGTGGAAAGGGAAGATGAGTATCTAACTTTGATGGTTGGACTTAATGATCTTAAAGGTCTTTTCCAACCTTAACGACTCTATGATTCCATGATCTAACTTTTGTGTTGCAAAATTCACTAGCGGCCCAACCTTATGAGGTCTGTCATGGTTTAATGCCAGCTGGTAATTAAGCCCCACACAGGAACTCGCTCATTCCCACCACACCAGGATGGGGGAGACAATCAGAAGGGTAAAAGTGAGAAAACTTGTGGGTTGAGGCAAACTTGAGGGTTCAGTAGGTAAAGCAAAAGCCACTCACACAAGCAAAGCCAAACAAGGCACTCATCCACCAGTTCCCGTGGGCAGGCAGGTGTTCTGCCATCTCCAGGACAGCCAGGGCTGCACCACACCTAACAGTGACTTGGGAAGACAAACGCTGTCACTCCAAACATTCCCCCTTCCCCCTTCTTCTCCCAAGTTTGCCTGCTGAGCACAACACCATATGGTGTGGGATATCCCTGTGATCAGCTGGGGGCAGCTCTCCCAGCTGTGTCTCCTCTCAGCTCCTTGTGCACTCCCATTCTCCTCACTGGTTAGGCCATGTGAGGAGCAGAGAGGGCTTTGACCTTGTGAGGAGCAGAAAAGGCTCAGCAATGATGAAAAGAGTCCAGAAGTACCAATACTGTTTCCAGAAAAATCCAAAACATAGCCCCATGCTACATACTGTAAAGAAAATTAACTCTGTCCCAGGCATATACAACCAGCACACAGTAGAAAATTTTCATATTAGAAAGTTTTGGCTACACAACTCACTCACAACATAAAGTGTTCAACTTCCATAGTGGTCAAACCATAAAAGATGAAAACAAAATCTTCAGTGGGCACTACTTGAGCCTTTCATGGGGAAGACACAAGAGATTTCAGCCTTTGGTCATCGCAGTGGGACTTTTGTCACCATATACTTTCATTACTGTAATGTCAATGGGGGACATATTGCATTCAGAATGAAAACCAGATCTATTTTTTATAAGAGGTAAGTCCAAGAGCTAGAACCATTAGTAAGTAGAAAGGCCCAAAAGGATGAAACTGCCACGATAAATTAATCTTGCCATGAGGTAAGTGAAAAAACTTATTCTTCAGGCTGCCTAATGTTAGCAAATATGTGTTTTTCCTAGGGATTATTTTGGGCTCAGTCTCAGAGTCTGTTAGTGCACACACATAACACGGGCTTTTGGGAGAGGGAGAGGCAGAGAAATCCAGAATTTACAGTGGGATTTAACTTAAGCACAAAGCAATTTTAATGTGACCTTTTGAACTGGTTATCCCTCTGGCAAAATACCAGCAACAGGAAAGATTAATACACTGCCCATTCACACTCACCTAAGTATAGATTTTAAAGTGAAACAAAACCAGTGGTTTGATTTCTCTTCCTCCCAGGTAAGAAGTCCAAATGATCTGCATGGCCTACACTTGTGTGTAAGTCGTACCAATTTTCAGTACAGCTAAAAGTTACCACTGGCAGAAAGCTTGCATCCAGAATCAATGGAGAAACACTATCCAAGTAGAGGTTATCTGTAACCTCATTTCCAGGGAGTTATAATTTGTTTCAAATCTTTGAGGGTAAGGGTGAGAACACCCAGAGTCAGGCAGAGTGAGATGACACTCTTTCAAAATAAAGAGGTCAGAAATTCTTCAACATCAATTTCTATGTACTCAACACCCTCTTTTCTATTTTTAAGAACCAGGCAGACAGGCACTTTTACTGGTAACACATCCACACAGGTTTCCTTGGCATCCCTCAAATCCTCGCAGCACTATTATATGTGAATGCTGCAATTTTCCATCAATGGAGAAACTACTCTGTTTCCACTCCCTGTAATTTTACACCCTCAGAAGACACTTTTGTTGACTGACAGATATCTCTTTCTTCTTCCTTTTACTGCACTGGGATTGGAAGCCTGTGCCTCCAAAGGGTTAATATACCTGGCTTTCCCACTTAAACAATTAAAAAGCAGTCACATGGAAGAACAACTTTGTGCAAGGGAGGACTGGTTTTAAAATACAAAATCCCAGGAAAGAGGAATATGGAGAAGTACTTCAGCATCTTAGTTTAAAGTCAGCCCTGCAAAAGCTCACATGAAATATTCATACTTTAATGTCCACAAAGTAGTTTAATCTGATCTGCAGAATCACAACAGGCAGTATAATATGTCCCATGGCCATACAAAATGCTGAAGTGAGCAGAATATGTCCATTTCCCTCCGCCAGAAAAATTCTGACCTGCAGGCTCTGGTGCAAAGCACTCACTAAACACCCTGTATAACTATTTAATAGATGTGCCCTCTGGAAATGCTGAAGGCTTTTCTCCTTAGGTGTCTGTCTCTGATCCTAGGAATGGGCACTGTTTCTTTGTTCAGTGACCTTATGAACAGAAGTGCTAAGAGCCAGATAATTTGCTAGCAGCATCACAGTCTTTAGTGAAGGCCAGTGATTCTCCAAATTTCATCCTAAACATAATTATGTGGAGAAATCTATCTACAGAGCTTAGGGGTTCCTCAAAACACTTCATCTGTCATCACCCCATTGAACCAACACTATTTATTTGCTTTCTAAAGGAACTCTAATTGATTTATCTGTTACTTGGAATAACACCGTGATAAATAAATTATCACTTAAACACAATGGATTACTAACATTTCCTTTCCTAATTATATTTACGACGTATTACCAGGTCTTGCTTCATTTAAAAGCTTGCATATGTTTTCCTTATCCCTGTAATATAATCTAAGGTGCAAAACCTGGATTCATGCCAGTGAACCCCTTTGTTAATCTGCTGCGGCACTACCAGAGTCCATCTGGAGTTACTGTTCTGCTTGATGTCACACAGCAGATCCTACCTGCATGGAAGATGAAAGGACATTCAAGGCACGTATCTAGGGATGACAGTTTTCTTTGTGATGAACCACAGAGTCACAGCTTGTTAAGTAAGACTGTGACAGTGATAAAAGACAAAGCCATCATTTTATAGCAGAATATGGCCTATCGGTACATGACAAGCCATACTATCTCTGCTCACACATGCTGACATCTCATAATGCATCCTCCCAAGTGCCGGACAGAAATAGTCCCTGAAGACAGCACCACTAGAGAGTAATAGCATACTGCTTATCTGGGAGCAAATGAATGGAAAAAAACTGAAGTGTACAATGTGTCCCTACTAAAATCACAGATAAAGGGAGCTTTCAGCTGAAAATACTTTCTAATTTCATCAGAAGTTCAATAGCTTTGGAATCAAACAATAAGGACAGTTATTATATCTTCACTGTCAACTATTTTGACCCTTGCCACATTGACTTTTTTTGAATGTTAAAGGTAAATTTACAAAAATCTGTTGGGAGACCTTTTTTTGAGGGCTGTGCATCCATACTGTGCATACAGTCTTACACTGTACTTAACATTCTTCACACTTGACATCTTCCCAGCCTGTCCAAATACCACTAGCTGGTCCTCACAGGTTCCCAAGCTGCCCTGCAGGGTGAGAGCCCATGGGAATGTAGGTTATGGTGAGAGGTTAGCAGCCAGACACCTCTCAGAGCGGGCGGCATAGAGGGACAGGGAGGGGACACTGTCAGCAGAGGTGGCAGTGGGGAACTTGAGGCTGGTACCTTGCTGGAGGGAATGGGAAGGCCTGGTAGTTTCCTGGGGAGAAAAAATCCTAAAAGGAACATCAAGAAAGAAAAGATTTAGCTTGAAAGAATAGGGAAATGTGCAGAAGGGCTACAGACCAGCATGGGAGTATAAGGAAAGAGAAAATACCTTTTGCCTCTAAGGATACTTCTCAGTTAAGTCAGGCTCTTCTCTTGGTTTCAGCACAAGCCTTTTGATAGTCCCCACACAAAATTTTTCATGATGTATTTACGTTGTTATTGGAAGAAATTGCAATCCACCTGAATGGAAGAAATGAATCCATCTGCTCTAGTGATTCCCGTGAAACCTCTGGCTCCCTACACTCCCCCAAGGATACAGCAACTCTCCTGCAAGTGCAGCTCATGGAGAGGGGCAGGAAACAGCAGTCCAATAAAAAAATAAAGTGATGTTCACAGAGATAACCCTGTGTGACTGCAAAATTAGTGGTGTTGTGATGATGGAAGTGCTGTTTATCAGCAGGAAGCTGTCAACGTGGTTAACGGGTGTTCAGGCTGAGCACTAATCACATGGGCTAACCTGAGAAGTCCTGGTGTTTGCGTAGAAACACATAACCACAGACAGGTTATATGCCAGGTGCTTTTATTGAGGCGCCAGGGGGGAGGGGTACAAACCCAAATCNGTGCTGCTGTACATTTGAGATGCGCTGGCTGCATTGGCTGGGGGCTGTAAGTCTTCAAAAGTGCCAGTGAAATCCTGTCTGGCACTGATCTCCCCTTCCTACTGCACATGCAGTCATCCCCTTATAGAACCTGTCCATCTAGCACAGCCAAGCATCCTGTTTTTCATTTGCCCTGTAACACACCCAAAAAGACCCTCAAAATTCACTGGTTAATCACCTGTGAAATTTTCCTCTGTGACACCGATAAAATGTTAGTCACAAAGGTGAGGTAGCCCATGTCTTGAGTGGTGCCTGCCACACTGACCAGCATTTACTCTTTGCTTGTGCCCTTCCCATCTGTTGACTGAATGTCTCTTATCTTCACACATAGATATTAAATTCTTTGGTATAGCTGTAATATAGTAAGCACAATAAATAGCAGTAATGTTAACCAATGTATTTAATAGTAAGACTCTTGATGACCATTTATATTGCTATTATAGTTAGCTCAGCATTTCTGATTTGTGTCACAGCTTTTGTTATATAGATTAATTGATCTTTTTTTTCAATACTTGTTGACATAATCGAATAGACACTTTTTAAATTTCCTTTCATCAGGGTTCTGACCTTTAAATCTATATTGGCACTCAGGTCTCAGTACTTTTATCTCCATTTCTATATTTAGAGTACCTTCCTCACTCATCCTTCTTCCATTCTCATTTTCATGTCTTCCTTTTATGGGGATTCTCAGACCTGAAACTGCTCTCTCCCTCCTCTGATGTTGTTTTGCAGGAAGCTCTCTCTGCTAAATGAAACAGAAATACTATATTCAAATACAAAATATTTCAGAATTAAACCCTGAAAACATTTCAGGCACTACATCTGATATTTGACCGTCACAGACTCATTAAATACCAGGTTGGAAGGAACCTTAAGGATAAACTGGTCCAATCTTTCTTGGAAAAAGCTTAGTCAAGACAAGATGGCTCTGTACTCTGTTCAGCTGAATCTTAGAAGTGTCCAGTGTTGGGAAAGGTGTCCATTGTTGGGGAAGAATCTATATTTGAGTCATACAGAACACGTTTATGTGACCACAATGTGGTATATAGAGTTGTCTTGATAATAGATTAGAAAGTTCATATAATACAGTGCTTTTGCAGATGGAGTCTCACCATCTGCTACACCTCAGCGAATAAATTCATATGTCTCAGCTTCATATCAGCTTGGACAGATTGTTTCCCAATCCAGACCAACCACCACTCAAAATAAATTTGTTGCCTCCCCTCCTTCACTGGTGCAGTACAGACTCAGTCATAGTAAGTTGGAGGAAGGTCTCCATCCTGTAAAGTCTTAGGTATGCATTTACCTGGCTATAAAGGATATGCAATGTTTTATTTATGCTAATTTTACTATGGCCATGTCTTTGAAAGCTCTTAATCCTGAAGTTGTGAGATTATATGAGAGTTCCAGTTTTCATTTGAAGAGAAACTCTTTAAAATTTAGAGAAGAATGTTCAAAAGTCTGAATTCATAGAGAAAATATCACCTTTTCTTGGTTTTAATTTTTTTCCTGATTTTTCAGCTGTTCTAATGATTTGGCATATTCTGTTCTAGTTGATTTACAACTGGAATTAGCCCTACCAAAACACTTCATTGACTTGAACCAGACTGAATTTTTAGTTTGTAAGCTCATTACAAAGATCATGCTTTTTCACACATTCTGACATATGCATAAATTTAAAAAGCATATCAACATTAAATTCTCAAGAAATGTTTTCTTCTAGCCAAGCCACCACATGATTTTGAAATAGGAAAGGACAAGTTGTTTTATGAAGATAATAATCATTTCACCTGGAAAAAGGCTTTATTTTTAGAAATTCATAAAGCATAGCTAGCTTTTTCCTAGAGTTTTTAGGCTTTATGCACACCGCGGTTCCAATAGGGACTGCAAGTGCCAAAATGCCACATAAAAAGACTATTTCCTCAGTACTTTCACCTTAATGAGAGACAGAAAGTGCTGGAAATTGTGTAAGAAGGGAAGCCATAGTGAGAATTATCACTCAGCTTTTAGACCAAAAGGCTGATTTAGCACTGGAGGTTTGGGGAAGATTTTCAAACAGAATTGATGCCATAAATAATCAGAATTTTGCTGATCAATTTGGTAAACTGAATATTGTCTCATGTGTGATCACTTTTAATATTCAGAGGGGGTCTTCATATACATTTAGAAAGAGATGGCCAAAATCCTGAACCTGCCCCTGGTGACCATTGTTGTTGGGTAAATGTGAAAATACAGAAAATGTGTATGTTGATGACTGAACCCTGCCATTGCCATTATTGTTAGCTCTTCGTTGTTTATCTTACTAAGAAGCTCCTAGAATTACACAGAGAGTGTCAACAATTTGAGATGTTTCCCATGCAGGGCAGGAGCTCTAGACTTTCTGGAGCTCTTGAGGAGGCAGAGGCTGCCAGAGTGGTCAGGCTTCACTCTGCCTGCCATAGCACAGGACCTGGGGGTCTGCATTTACCACACATTCTATGGCAGGTTGCAAAGAAGCAATCTGTAATACAGATACCTTTAACAGAGCCATGGGATGGAAAAAAAGCACGTACTAGAAGCCATGAAGGACTAGGGTTAGATATCAAATGACTAAAATTTCACAATTTTCTGTTGTTTCTCTGCAGAAGTTGGTTTGGGTTCACTGATGTCTTGAAGCAGGAGCAAAAATGAATGTCAGGAAGACTTTCTTCATGACTCAGGAACAACCACTGGAATATATTTCCAACATCTGGTCATTCCTTTACCTTGGCCCTGAACACGTCTGAATATTCAAAAATGCGCGTGAGGGGTTTTTCATGCAGCAACTCTAATCAGAGTTTTTGGATTTGCAATGCACAAGTAACTCATGTAAAGCATGCAATACACAGTGAATATGAGATAACCTCCTCCTTGTCAAAGATAAGGTGTGAACTTACTGATGCTTTTCGGAAGTGGAGTAAATTTCTTCACACATTGCTAGCTAAGAGAATTTGCAAAAGGAGTTAGTGTGGAGTAGATTATGAGCTTAAATTCACACTTCCATTTTTTTCTTTATGGTAACTTTAAATGTAGAGAAGCATTTAGTCATCTTAATTCTGAGAGTCTTAGTTCAAAAAGTGACCAATGTTTTAAAAAATTCAGTGTAATGTTCTTGTATTTTCTTCTGCAATCCCACTCCTCCATAAGCTGTTACACACTTTTCAGTTAGTTCTGATTTCAAGACTGATGGTATGAGCTATTTTTCTTGGAAAATAAATATAATGTTAACATGGATTGTTGACATATGTTACAGACAGCTGAAATAAGAAGAAATTCTAGGGTTAGTGTACTAATACTACTGAAAGTCTTATGTAATTTCTTATAATTTAGGTCTTGCATCTTGCCCAGCATCTTGCCTGGCTTAATAAGTTCAAAACCAAGGGAATCTTGCCTCTTGTAAAACCGAAACTTCTGAATCCAGACCTCTTTGGCACATGAGGAAGAACCCAGCAAGAGAAGCACTTCCCACCAAATCCTGCTGTCGTTCCAGACACAAAAGGATTTTTAAAAGCAAGGATCTTGCTCAGGGCTTTATGCAGTCAGGTTTTGACACCCTCTAAGGATGGCAACTGCACAAAATCATCTGCAAAGAAGCAGGCTTTTAGCCATATTTTTAATTGTTTTATTCAAATTCACACTTCATTTAAAATGCTCATGGAAGTGGAGTGCTAGTGAACTTGCCAACCTTTTTGAAATGTGCTGAATCAGGAAAAGTGAGGATGCATTCTTCGAGAAGGTGTCCTGGGCTAGAAAGCTTGAGTAATATTAAACTAGGTAAAACAAAATACTTTCAGAGTCCTCACAGGATCAACCCATCTCTTTCCACAAGATCCTAATAAAAAGCATTTTATCCAAAATTCTAGGCTTTTCAACCTAGTAATAACATACCTGTAAAAACTAATTTCTATGACCACAGAATTGGGTTAAAGATAAAAAGTCAGTCAATTGGATAGAGTTCAGCGACTCTAAGCAGAAAATGAGAAATAAAAAAACATTAAAAAATAATACGTTGAATTTAATTCTTTCAGTTTCAGTGCTCTATTAGACTGCTTTAGGTATGACTTCCTTCAAACATCCCATACAGCTCAATTTGAAGTGTTTAACTGATTATTGATCAACTGGTATTCTTCTTAAAAACCATTCTTTACAAGTTCAGCTTTTTTACTTGTTACCCAATTTTCCAAAATGCTCAGCACCTGCAGCTCCCAGTGGCTTCACTTTCATAGTAACCACAGTTACCCAGGAAATCAGGTCAGAGCACACTTGTACTCACGTGGCAAGGCCGCAGTTTTCAGTGGAAAACTATGCATTTTGAAGACTAGAGCATTTTTTTATTTTGCTACACCTTCTACTAAGAAGTGTCTATTTTTCCACAGCAGATGCTGGAGCCCTGTCCTTTTAAGCTGCCAATATCCCAGATCTGTTTCCAAGCTCGTCTATTTAAAGAGCGAGGGTTGTCATTCTGGAAAGTACCTTAAAAATAGGGGTCTGGTGCAGGACCTAGCCCCAGCTCCCCATTTATTCCATTTTGTATGCAAACAGCAAGGAAAAATAAATTATGAGCAGATGCCTACTTCTGCCCTGCTCTGGATTCTGGCCAGACAGACTACCTGAAAAAGTGTAATACAAGCAGCTGCTGCTTTCTAAAGGTACAGATATTTATTCACAGGAACAAGAGAACTGTGATGAAAAAGATAAAAGAATTAGGACTGTGGAAAGTACAATTTCTTAGAGCTGTCTACAAGGTGACAAAACTTTCCGCCTCTCCATATGCAGAGGCACCTTCTACAAATCCACACGTGTGCTACATAATCTGAGGCACTTAGAAAAATCAGGATAACACAGAGTTCCTTGTTCCAGTGACTCTGCAGAGCACAACTGGAGATTAGGAAAATAATTATTCACTGTAAAAAAGAGTGTATATGACATTAATCGAGATTATAAAAAGCTAACTGCATCTGGGGCTAAAAAATGGTGTTACCCAAATTCTCATTAATAGCATCCAATTACTGTCTGTGGTTATGTAACTGTTCATCTCACTATGTGGCCACTTACTGCTGGAGTCTGTTGCTGCAAATTGCACAGAGCACAGTGTGTAAAGGCACTAATGGCACTTACTTTGCATTTTGCAGCACAAGGATAAACAAAAATTTATTCTGAAACAAAATTGCAAGTTGGGGGGAGAGGTCTTTCCAAGCACATTTTTTAAATTTTTTTTGTTTTAAGTTTGGTTCAGCTGAGGGGTTTGGGGGAATTTAGTTTGGTTGGTTCAGGTTTTTTCCTAGCAAAACTATATGATTTTAATGGGGTAAAAAAAAAATAAATGTTTTAAATATGTAATAAAAACTAGTA
Source organism: Edolisoma coerulescens (assembly GCA_013397115.1). Lineage (NCBI taxonomy): Eukaryota > Metazoa > Chordata > Aves > Passeriformes > Campephagidae > Edolisoma > Edolisoma coerulescens. Next base: position 828,073 of record VWZW01006492.1, read on the forward strand.
CACTCTCACATAAAACATACCATTAATTTTAGAGGGTTTATCCCCCTGAATGCTATACAAATATTTCAGATCCCAAAGTGCACATCATGAGAATATGGGTACTTTTACTGAGCAGTCTGTGTGTGGGCACTGACCAAACAAAATGTCAATGAGCCTCTACTGATAAGAACAAGCAGAGATAAAGTGGACGGAAAGATCTGTGAGTCAGTAAATACTGCAAACGACAATCATAGCAGGTCAGGCAATTACCACAAGAAGTAAAAAACACTGATAAGTCCAGCAAATAAAATGTGATCCCCTCATAAGCCACAAACATGAGAGAGAAAGACAGCAGACTAAAGCTGGGGTTCACAGGACATTAACCTTTCTGAATGGAGGGCTGACTATTGCTGTGGCATCAAATCCAACAACCAATCTGTTTGTATAGCAAAGTACTTATTTCCTTTGTAGAAGGGAAAACAGTGTTTGAGTAGTAAAGCTACTGTGAGAACCAAGGAAACAAAATCAATGAGCCAAAACATGAGGGAACAGTTGCAAACTGAAACAATAAACAAAAGAGTTATGAAAGATAAAAGCCATAGACTGAAGCAGCAGGAGAAAAAAGAATAGGCTGTAATGATTTCTGAGGGGATAGTTTTTCATTTTCTTCATGGTTAATGGCGAGATTTCATTGACCCCTGCTGAAGCAGGATCAGGATTCTTAGGATGGAAACAAAAATGGCTGAAAAAGAACAAAAAGCAGAACAAGTAGTGAAAGGATTCAGTGTGAAAAAAATCCAATAAATACTAACTCCTCCCCCATTACAAGCATAATTTCTGCCTATGTTGGAATAGAGATTTCAATTTGCTGCTATCTACCGAAAAATATTAATTTAGCAAGCAGTCACCACAGGGGTTTTTTTTGCCATGAAGAACAAAACATTCATTCTCACAATAATAACATTTCTTAACCCTCAGCATACTGTCTGGGGTCTGAAAGTAAACATCTGATCCTCAGCTCCTTTGGAAGTGCCTGCAAAATATCCCTCCTAGAATGAAGGGCATAAAGGTAATCCTAGGGAAATAGACGTTGTAGTATAACGGTGGTATCTGCTGGTATTGAGCTTAACTTCTGAAATTTTCTACATGAGGACAAAAAAAATGCCTCCTGCTTTAAATAAATGAGTATATATCATGAGTTACAATGTGAGTTGACAGATACAATCATGAGTTAACAGATAGTCAAACTTATTTCTGGAAATAACCCTGACACTCTATTTTATTTAAACTATATTTTTTACTAGCCCTGAAAAATTAATATCACAGTTTTCTGGAATAAAAGCAGTATTGTAAAATCAGAATTAAGCCTTGTAAATTTGCTAATATTCTGCTCTTTCCAGCAGAGCTCCAGTGCATAGGTCTAACATGAGATATTCAATACATTTCTTTCAAAACACATATTAGCTTAACAAGGATCCATGTTATAAGCCATATTAATCATGTGTTTGCAAACAACAGCTTTTATCAACATTGATTATTTTCTTGATAGAATTACAAAATCAATAGGGGAAAGTTACACAGTAGATTAAATATATTTAAATATATAATGTATATATATTTAATTTTTAAAACCAAACTTTAAAGATCTTGCATGAAATTATTTTAATAGATTAAAGTCATAAATGAGGGGTATCAATATGTGTAAATGCATCAGAATAGTGTAAGAGGCTAGCCAGAAAGAGAAATCATTAATAAGAAAACAATTATGATGAAATTAAAAACTTTAAAGATCATAGCTTCAAGAAAAACAGTTTCATATGTACATATACGTAAGAAAAGGGAAAAATCTGTGAGGACAGACATTTTTGATAAAACTGAGCAACAATTCAAACACAAATATTAAGTGTAATATAAGGACAAATTAAATAGCTATATGTTGCTCCACTTTTCAAGCAATGTTAAAACTCAATATCAGACAGATGTACAAAGACAAAAAATGCCCCAGAAAAAGATCTATACCATGATCAAAGGCTCAAAAAGAAATAACCAATGTGTAATGCTAACTGAAATGTTCAGGGAAAAAAAATGAATGCAGAGAAGAACTTAAAAAGAAAAGAACAAGAATGTTTCTCATATAAATTTCCCCCAGACTTACAAATACCTTCTTACAATCTGAGATACTGCCAGAGCACAAGTAAAATAAGTATGGGTAAAAAGACAGACTAACGTGAGTGCAGAGACTGATCACATGGGTACCAAATATATATTCTGAGTACCTGAAACTAATAATGGACCCCCAAATCCACATATTGCATCCCTTGACTTCTGCATTTAACAGGTCAAGATGATTTGTAGATGCTTCATCTGGAACACTGCAGGCTACGGCATGGCAGGGCCTCGGTGGCCAGAGACGCTGGCGCTCCCTGCCGTGGGGCAGCACAGGCGCAACCAAAGGTACAAGGGTTTTCTCCTCTCTTTCTCAAAAATGCAGCTGAAAGCATGAATAGTGGTGAAAGCACTTTCCTTTGAGACAGAATCTGCGTGTTTAATGCTTTCTGAGGAAGAAACTGAACTCGGATCCTTATTTGTGAGCTGCCGAACTCTAGAATCTGACAGAAAAGGTGAACAGCATTGTCATTTTCTCCATTAACTTAAAGAAAGGGTGACTGCAGAAAAATGCAGCCTGTTTTTGAAGATATGCTTTTGGCACACTGCAAAGAAATTTCTCAGGTTAAGTCTCAGGGTCAATTAAAGTGAAGGAATGTCTGCTTCTGGGGTTCCAGTCATATTTAGAAGGAAAATAAATAATAAGATGGCTACATAGACATCATCTTCTCTGAGCATCTACAGAAGCACAAGTCTACATGCTTAGGGATTTTAAGATGGAACAGGGAGTTCCTTATTGAATTTAGGCTCCATAAAGGTTAAATAGTGGCTGAATAGATTTAGATAATTTGTATCTACTCAGCTGTTGTCTTAGGTGCCTAAATCCTTTCCTGGAACTGGACCAGGAAAGATCAGAGCATTGTGCTGCTAAGTGCTCTGCTTTTACAGAAAATCAATGCTGAACTACCATATTCTCATTTAGAAGATCCTCCTCCAGTATTTGTATAGCTCACCATTATACAACTAATTGGACACATTATAAATGCTTAAAGATATTGAAGGGCTTTAACAAGGAGGGAAAAGCAATTATTTAGTTTAGTACAAGAGTATGGAAATCAGAAGAAAATTCATGTGTGTAGGAATTATTGAGAATTAACTGTGTTCAGATGAGGAACTACTATGGACTTACAAAAATGGCAGAAACTTCAACATTTCTACTATTTAAAAAGAGAATAAACATATCACTGATAAGTAGAAGGAACATGGTATTGCTAGGCAGCTGATGTTGTGTGTCATCTCTTCCTCTTAATGATGTGACTTGATGGAATAAACTCTCTTTTCCATTTTGAATATGTGATTTTGAAGCAATTAGTGATTATCAGAGAAACCTGTGGGAACATGACCTGGCATGGGGCTGTTGTTTTCTTGGCAACAACTTCTGAATTATCAGGTTTTACTCATTTGATCCAGGACGGTAAATCCCTGCCTGGGACCTTTTGAAGATCATATTTTTCTCATAGGTAACTAAAGTAATGAACTAGGTGAGGTAACACTTTTTGTAAAAGTGATAAAGCCTATTACACAATCAATAGCACAAATGCTTTAAAAGGGAACATCCATTATCCTGTCTCAAGATCCAAGGGAGAGGAAGTGTTGAGCTCCATTGTTCTTCAGATACATTTCTTTTACAGTACAGAAGGTTGACCAACAAGCACTAAACTCGGAGCACTGATCTTTGCTCAGAAGGTCAGGATCAGAGCCACACCTCATGAAAAGCAAATCACTGAAGTCTGGTCCACTGTGGAACCTCATTTTCCTTATTTCTCTGTAAGATGATTGGGTTGTCCCCAAAAGCCAACCATATCCTGGGCTGCATCCAAAGCAGCATGGGCAGTAGGTCAAGGCAGGTGATTCTGCCCCTCTAATCCGCTCTGGTGAGATCCCACCTGGAGCATTATGTACAGCTCTTGTGTCCCCAGCATAAGAAGGACATGGAACTGTGGGAGTGAGTCCAGAGTAGGCCATGAAGATGAGCAGGGCTCTAGAACACCTCTCCTGTGAAGACATGCCGAGAGAATTGGGGTTTTTCAGCCTGGAGAAGAGAAGGCTCTGGGCAGACCTTATTGTGCCTTCCAGTGCCTGAATGGAGCCTACAAGAAAGATGGAGAAGGACTTTTGTCAAGGGCATATGATAATAGTACAAGGGATAATGAGTTCAAGATGAAGGAGGGTAGGTTCAGCTTAGATATTAGGAAGGAATTCTTTATTCAGAGGGTGATGAGTCACTGGAAGAGGTTGCCCAGAGAATCTGTGGATGCCCCATCCCTGGAAGTGTTCGAGGCCAGGTTGGATTGGGCTCTGACAAACCTGGCCTTGAAGAAGATGTCCCTGTCAATGGAAGAGGGGTTGGAACTGGATGATTTTTAAGGTCCCTTCCAACCCAAAGCATTCTACACTTCTACGGTTCTGTGAAACACAGGACAGAAAAACCATCATGAAATTAGAGAGAGTCACTGATCTCTGGAGACACAAAGTCTTTTTTTCAGGGTAACTTCTTGTTTAAAGGGAGTTATCCATTGGCCCGTTTGTCCAGCAAAGCACATAACTTTTAGAAAAATGTATTCATATATTTCAAGACAAATATTAACAAGAATTTAAGCAAACACATAATTGGCAGGCATTATATACAAACTTAGTTAACCTATTTCACTGAAAATATATTCCCCAACAAATAACAATTTTTATTTAAAAAAAAATGTTTTAGAAGTTATTCCTGTTATTAACACTTTTCCACTTCAAATTTTTTCTCCATTTTCTTCAACATGCTTTACATATTTTTAAATTCTTTTTTTTAAGTCCTATCTTTTTACTGAAATACATGGATTTTCAGAAAATAAAAACTAAAAATGAGAAATTCATATTGATAAAATATAAAATGGAAAGAAAAATGGGAAATAGGTCAATCTTGAACTCTATAAAATGGAAAGAGCTTTAAAACGTCAGAACACCAGATGCATTTTGACAGGTAAATGTAGTTAGCAATATCAATAGTGAAAAGTTCACTGTATAGACTTCCAAAAAGATTCGCAAACAAAAGAAACAATAACCTTTTTTCCTCTTAATTTCTCTTTTTTTGAGCCAAACTTACCTTTTCTTGCATCCTGAGTTAGTAGTTTTGAATGCTTGGAGACGGGCAAGCTGTAATCATTTTGCATTTAAGATGTAGAGTGCACTGTGGGTCTGATAATAAATTATTTAAATGAAAATTACTTCCATTTCCAGGAGATCTTAGGAATCTGGTGAATATAACCCTTATAGAAGCATTATAAAGTCTCTATTTATTCACAGCAAAGGGTTTTAAAAACATGGAATAATAAGAGTCCAAAATGTTGATTCTCTGTCCTTCTGTATCTATTATATTAATGGTTTACTAAGCAGCATAAAGGGAGGTATTCTTTGTAGAGCCCACTGTAAGACATCAGAGTAACTTCCTGAGGGCAATACACATTCACTTTCAGACAGGGAATATTACCCTTAAAAGATACTTTATTAATTTTCCAAGTAATTACCAAGCTTTTAGGAAAAAAAATTAAATAATCTCCAGGGTTTGCACAGCCTTTTTAACAAGGATATCTGTATGCCTCCTTATCTTTTAAATGCATTTCTTTTACTTATAGGAAATGGAGACTCACAAAAACATAACTAGCCTTTGGCTTCATTGGCTGCAGACTGCCAAGTACACTTCTGTCAAATCCAAGCCACATCTTAAAAGACCAGGACAAAGCTGCAATGCAAGTGCAAGGATGCACAGCAGCACATCCTCTCCCCCCACATTCCATGTTGTGTGCTCTGTTGGAAAATTTTAGGTATGAGGGCTGTGTCTTCTTCACCCATGCCACGCCATCTTTCTCCTTCTGAAGGCAGTGGTTATCCTAAGCAGCCTCCTGCCCCATAGAGGCAGCAGGGCATTTGACACAAAGGTGACAGGCAGACCTCACAGTAGATACACGAGTTATATGTAAAGGAATGAACTCAGTCTGTTTCTTGTCTTCATAACATTTCTTTTCAGTAATAACAGGAGGAGGACTGAGAGGAGCACTGTGCCTACAGTGTTGTTTTCTGCTCTGCCAAGCCATTCAGAAATAACAATTTTCCAACAAAATATTAGATGGCAAATGGCTAGCATAGATAACTTTATATTATGCCTTCTTCATTCTTAAAAAACAATAAAATAGAGCAAGCTTGTTATGAGCTATCAGAACATGTATGGCTGCAGAACCTCTGCTCAGGTGTTTCTGTGCACAGAGACCCAGGGCAGTTGGAGTTAGAAAAGTCCCAGGCAATGAAAATATAAAATTCCACCAGGAGAACAATTCATGTCTTCTAGAGGACTGTTGTCATCAAAAGCACACGACATATTCATGCTTCTTTACTGCTGAATAAATGTAATTCCTAATCAGTTTTGAATATATTACACAAATTTACATGAACTCTGGCAAATCTTAGGGCTTTCTGTTCACTGTATCATCACACATCTCATGACAGATATAATATTCTGCCTAAAACATACATTATTTGAGCCAGTGTCCGAGGGAGAAAGAGTCAGTCACAGACTTCTTTAGATTAAAATCCAAACATTTGGGATTTACACCTGTACACATGTTTTTATTTTTGTTTTCAAGGCTACAAGTAGTTAATTCTATGTTAGAGATAACCAAGACCCCTGAATGATTATTCATTATCTATCAGAACTAGTCAAATAAAAATGTCCATTAATATAATCAGTAATTATATCCCACATCAATCAAGCAAACTATTCAACGTTTGTCCCTGTTCCATAAATTTTCTGTACATAATTGTCACCAAACAAAAAAAGAATCAAGATCTTTTTCTGAGAATCTCAGATAAATTATCCATAAATATTTGTTTAATTAACCAACCCTATCACCTGTCATGTCTCCAAGCAGATGTTAAGTATTCCCCTGACTCCTTTCCTCAATAAATTAATATCTGGTTACACACTTTTTTTTTTTTCCTGTGTGCCACAGCAACATGATTTTAACCTCACTTTCTTACCTGTGGTCAGGTACCAGCTCAGAGCAAATGACATCCAGTCACAGGTTTTTATTGTCATCCAAATAAAGTTTCTCCATGACCAAAGAACATTTTTTGTTCTTTCCTTAGTTCTCTTCCACCTTCATTCAGATTAAAAATACTGTTGTATACATATCAAGGCAAACAAAAAGGCCAGAAACCCTATCTGTTTAATTACTTTCTGTCTGATGGGTTATTCACTTTCTCTGCTCAAAAGTGCTTAAATGTGTTTTCCAACCAGCAGCATGGGTATCTTATATGCTGATCTTTAAAGAGAACATCCTAAAATCTATTTTCAGGTCTAAGACAATCAGGGCTGGGTCGAGTTAGCTCAGGATCTTTCCAACCCCTAGCCTTGGCAGCATCTCTTTGCCCTATTGGAGTGATAAAGGCAGAAAGACTTCATCATTTCCCATAAATACGTAGGTATTTTTATTCCTTCTAAAAGAATATGAAACCTTCTTTTTTAAGTAATTGGGAGAAGAAATGAGTGTTTCTAGTTCCAACACTTAGACTAAGCAGCTACAGCAACTCAGGGGCTCAGAGAAACTGGAGGACAGGTGATGAGACAGTTCCTATTCCTGAAATACAGCAGAGAGGACCCTCTGTTGGGCTGGTAATAGCAGGGTTCCCAAGTGCCTTACTCAGATTTCTTAAGTAGCATCATTGGTTTAAGTGTACATAACTTGGGGCTCCTGCTAAAAGAGAAAGTTTTGTTCTCCACCAAATCTTTTTCTAGGTTGATTTCAACCTGAACTGTGAGTACATGAACACTTGTTCTGGCATACGGGAGTGGGCGGCACAGGAGCAAAACAAGAAGACAGAGATGGGAAAGGATAGATTTTTTGGAAACATATATAATTAGTGCCAGCTTCTGAAGCCATGATGTTACAGTCAGCATCCCAAGACAGTGGTGCCCTGGAATCATCTCTCTTAGAGCTACTAGGTAAGATGTCAACAAACTCGGTAACTGAGATTTGTTTAGCTATCACGACAAAGAAATATTTATGCTGATTTATGAAGCATGAGGCACTTAAGTCCTGTGAGATAATTCCAAAACCTGATGACCATGCAAAAAACCTAAAATTGTTTTGCCTTAATCAAAAGCTGGATATTATAAAGGTGCTGTTCTAATGATCTGAGTGGAATCACTTATAGAATCATATAATCTTTAAGGTTGGAAAAAACCACTAAGTTCATTGAGTCCAACCAACACTGAAACTCTTGTGTTTCAGTGTTAATACAGAGTCATAGATTTCTATCTTCTGATGCTTTGCATGGGGGGTGTATTCCTATGTATCTTAGTCCACCAACTTTTTTTAGTGTCTTTCTTAAGGTCAACATGAACTTTCATGCGGTTATATTTCCAAAGTTTTATTTTTCAATAAACATTAAAGAATTTGGCCAGGTATCTGAATAGCACAAAATGGCACAGCTCTGATGAAATCAGCACATCCGTGGTATTTTATTCCAGAGAAGGATGCACTTTCTAAAAATATTCTTTAAATACCTTGTGACATTTAGGGATTTAATATAGAAGGAAATAGATTTTCCATCAAATTGGCTGTCCATAGAAGAAAAAAAAGCATGAATAATGCTTGTAACCCCTTCATATCCCTAATCGGTCAATTTTCAATTGATGTTAAATTCTTGGATGTTTCAGCAATATCTGACACCACGGAATAACACTGAATTGCTCAGAACTTATGCCAAGCTGATACAAAAAGTCATTAATTTGCTTACCTGCCCATGTATGTGATGTTCCTTCTGGCAAATTTTATTCTTTTTTCCCCCATATTCTTTTCACATATCCAGGGAATTACCATTTTGTCTGTTGTTATCCATTGTTTCTATGCTTCCTCTGTGTGAAATACTCTAATGGCGCAGTTTAGATTTCACTTATTCAATTACCCCATTTGTGATCAAAGTTGAAGTCTATTTATTTTGCCTATATTTTTAATCTAAAGCTAGCTAATATTTAACTCTACAGGTCAGGTAAAACTTTCCTGTTTAATTCTGTCTCATTGTGACAAAATTCAGATTATAATTAGGGAATAGGCATTTATAAGGAGTGTCATATTTATATTCCACTTTGCTATTTGCCATAGTATTTTCATAGTGGTTGGCATGATTTAGCTGGCAGCTCTGTGAACTCTTAGTTATCTAACCGAAATTGATCCATTTCTTTAAAAATAAAGCATGATCAATGTCACAGAATATCATTTTCATAGATGTAATGGTACTCTTTACCTAGCAATGTGTAACAACACCTCAGAAATAATTTCCAAGTTCTTGCCTATTTAAATACAAAATTATTTGTTTATCCAGAAATAAATTTTTAAAAAGGAGAAGAATTATTTTCTAGTTTGCTCTATGATAATGTGAATCAAGAACAAAAGCAGTACTAACATAAAGAGAAGAAATCTGGGTCATACATAAACATATGGAAACAAGTATCTGAAAAATTTAATTTATGTTCATCCAAGTAAGTAGTAGGAATAACCTGGCTATCCCTATCATATTGCTGGGTTTTTCTGTCGGCAGTTTACGTACTGAAAATAATGACATGAAATCTAAACTGTACACATCCTACAGAGCCACACTCTTTTTCTTGCTGCCATTTCAGAGAATCACAGATTATGCTGACTTGGAAGGGATCCACAAGGACCATCGAGTCCAACTCCTGCACTGGGTCATTCCCAAGAGTCACACCGTGTGCTCGAGAGCATTGTCCAAACGCTTCCTGAACTCTGTCAGGCTTGGTGCTGTGACCACTCCCTAGGGAGCCTGTTCCAGTGCCCAGCCACCCTCTGGGTGAAGAACCTGAGTCTATTCCAAGCAAGCTATCAAAAACAGTGTAGCCAACGGGACTACGGCAGTGACCGTCCCTCTGTACTCACAACTGGCGAAGATGCACCTTGAATCCTGCGCCAGTTTTAGGCCCCTGTCTCCTAGAAAGACACTGAGATGCTGGAGCTTGTCCAGAAAAAGGCAACAAAGCTGGTGAAGGGTCTGGAGCATAAGTCTCATGAGGTACAGCTGAGGGAGCTGGAGTTGTTCAGCCTGGAAAAAAAATATAGGCTGGGGGGGCCTCGTTGCTCTCTGCAACTCCCTGAAAGGAGGTTGTAACAAGGTGGGGGTCAGCCTCTTCTCCCAGGTAACCAATGATAGGATAAGAGGTTGCAATTTGATAAGACCTTGCAATTTGCTCCAGAAGAGGTTAAGGTTGGATATGGGGAAAAATTTCTTCACTGGAGGGCTGTCAGGAAATGGGCTGCCCAGGGAAGTGGTTGAGTCACCATCCCTGGAGTCATTTAAAGGACACATGGTTGTAGCACTTGGGGACATGATTTAGTGGTGAACTTGGCAGGTTAACAGCTGGACTCTATGATCTTAAAGGTTTGTTCCAAACTAAGCAATTCTATGATTTTAAAATTAATTTAAAAGTTAAATTCTTCACATTTGCTGTTTATTCATTCTTGTTTATTTCTAATGCCTTTGGTTGGTAACTGGCTGAATTGGCAATAGCCTTGCTTTAAAGTGTAGATCTTATGTACTTCATTCCAAAGTGCTAAATTATCACTGCTTGGTTTCTTTTCAGATTCCTGGGTACCTGTCATTTAAGACTGTAAACACCCAGCAGACATGATGTAAACATGCAAGGATTTTAGTCAACACACTGTTTGGGATGCCTCTTACATTAGCAAGGACAGCACAGACATCTATCAGCTCCAGGTCTTTTGATCTTTTAAAATCTGCAACACATATTCAGGGAAACTATGTTTCTCTTTAAATAAACATTTTCTATTAGAGCTTTCTTACCCAGACTTGCATAGCACAAATATTTCCCTGGGTCATTTTCCATTTTACAGCAAATAGATTATAGACAGAGCATAGCAATCTGACAGCAGCTTTTCCCTCCATCGATAGCATTTCTATTTAAAGATGAGGATTCAAAATCAGTATTGAAGGTACATGCTCTCTGTTCTAAGGGGAGTTAGTGTACCTGTACATAATTCATCCCTTCTGTTAGTTTAGTAAGGCCAAGTTTAAAATTCAAGGAAGACCTGGCACTAAATCTTTTCATTTAAATGTCTATTGCTCTGCAGGTGTGTGACCATATCTTCACTTAAAGCCAGCTCTACTCTCTGACCATATTATTTGTCTACAGGAATGCTGTTAGCACCAGCACTGTTGGTTTAACTGGTATCCAAGGAGAGGGTCATCCCCATTGCACCTTGAGAATACAAGGATCTTCCGTGACATTGTTGAGCTTGAGTCATCAAACACCTAACAAAAGTACACTAAAAAAGAAGGACTCATATAAAGCTTCCACTTCCATTGAGTTTGCTTGAGCCCTAGATATTCCTGGAAGGCAAAGCTGATATTGTTGCTATAGAACTTCTTTTACCTCTCTTCTCTTTTCCACTTTCTTATTCTCCCACTCTGTCCTTGTGTTCTCTGAAAAAAAAAAAAAAAAAAAGAGCTCAGTTAAACTGGTTAACAGCTATGGCCACATAGATAACACTGTTACAACAAATTAGTCAAGCATGAGTTGGTGTCCAAACCAGAAAGTGAAGGAAACTTTCACTTCTTATGAGAAAGTAAATTTTCATCCAATGAAATTAAAGAAAGAGTACATGAATCCCAAAATGTTACCATCACACCTGGCTAATGCTATTACGCAGTTTGCTGCGGCTTCTCAGTGTGAGAAAACAGTGTGAGAAAACAGAAACCTGCTACAGTTACTAAGTTGTGAAATGGAGATGTATTATAAAATACATATAAAGTGCAATTGCTATCATAGAACATGCTGGAGTGCAATTTAATTTCTCTGATGAAACTTCGTATTCTGCTTCCTGACGTTCTTGACTGATTGATTTAAACAATGCAGCCTTCACACTATTTTAAGAGATGAAGCTCAAACAAATATCCTGGGAGAGCCATGATCCGTGACCTTCAGTACCTGCCACGGGCCTTCATAGATGATTTCTGATGAAGATAGCCCAGAGTAAATACACTCTTGTAGATTGCTTGTTCCTGTGATCATAATTATAGGCACACTGTCTTTCAAGGATTAATTACTGTGTAACTTGCAGGTTTTTTGCTTTTATAATATAGTTAGCTTGGAAGCAAATACAAATATAATAGTGACATTGTGATCACAGGGACATTGAAGAGCCATGGGATTCTATGTCCAAAAGTAGACAGAATTTTCACAAAAAATACTGTCCTTGAGGCAGACATCTGTATCTAAGCATAAGCTTAAATGTTTGGGTATGAAGGTAGAGGACCACCCCTGATCTTAATAACCTACTTATTTGTTTTAAGTATTTGTAAAAGAAAATTCCACAATAGCAGCAAGTGGAACTTGTACCTAATTTATAAGAAAAAAATTAAAACAGAATTTTCAAGTCCTATTACACATTTTAATGAGCCTCTTACTGGATTCTTTCACTGTTTCCTCCATCTCATTTTAAAGAAATAGAATTCCCTTGGAAATTGTAATTTTAAAGATAGAGATAGAATTCAAATTGATTTTGCTTCCTTTGCTCAACACCTATCAAACTGGTATCTAAACCCAGCTACCAAGACCCTGCATAAAGCTGTCTGGTGCTTTACCTTTAAAAGGCAAAGTTTTTAGAAACTGGGTTACCATATATCAGAAAACTCACTTTTTGTAAATTTAGCTTCCTAATTACAGCTGTAGACTAAAAGAAAACGTTTTTGGTATCTTTTTATTAACTTGGATCTGTATAAACCAGTTAATTTCTAATCCCATGGCACCTTTTCTTTTCAGCAGAGGATCAGGAAACAACTGGTCCCCTTTATGACTCTAGTTCTGTACTATATGGCAGTCCTGACTTCAGTGGAATAACTCTTAATTCACAGAACTCTCTGGAGGGGAAGAGTATAATTAGATCCCTTAAAATTGTTAGAAGTGGAAGAGTAATATGAGCCTTAAAGTAGTTTTTTTTCTATATTGAAATGTTTTAGTAGCAGTAGGTTGCAGGGAAGTCTATTGTCATGTGCTGCCTGTTTCAGGAATTATTCTGCTTAAAATGTATACTTTCTGGGGATTTTGTTACTAGGGAAGTATAACTTACTAATATATCTATAAAAAGCAGGATAGTGTTTAATAAAAAGAATGACAAAAAATTGGTATCAAGAAAATCATGTAAATACCTCCCATCTAAAAATAAACACAGTCTGCAAAATGTTTCATGAACAGAAGCGGGAAAGTTGCCTATTAGAATCTGACTGATGCATCAGCCTGTGGGAAGAGGGGGAGAGGAGGGATACTTGTCCGTGAAAAGTTAAGAGTTCTGGAGAGATTTATAACAGGTTAAGACCCTCTTCTTTTATAAAACTCCAAGCCCTATAATTTTCTTTTGTTTTACTGAATCACTCCCACAGTAATTTGCCTAATAGAAACAAAGAAAAAAAATCATCCTTAAAGACTGAATCCCTTGCTACCTTTCAGAAATTTCCTATGATTGAAGAATAATGTAAATATACCCATCTGAATCCCAGCTACCCAATCAAACATTGGAAACATAGCAACAGTACAGAGACACTATATAGCATAGAGAGCAAAACTAAGGTAAAATAAATCAGCTAGTAGTTGTAAAAGACAGCAGATATTAAAAATATCTTGTAATCACTAAATACAGAAGTGATTGACAATTTGTTATTTATCCAGAAATACAAAAGTTTTAAAACTAAATAAGGTGTAAAATACAATTATTGATATAATTGATTATATATAATGCTAGGCAAAATATAATTGGGCAAAAATAATTACTGTTTTCCCCCCTAATCTAACTTCCTTTCATGTTCTCAAATAAGCTAATTTGGCTTGAACTAGACGTGCTGTTAAGCTGTGATTGTCACATAACACTATAACGTTCCCATCCTTCCTGGGGTATTTTCACTAAGGAAAAGAAGATGGCATTATAGCCAGGGCTCTGCTACCATATTATCATATGCCATGATCTGTCTCAAGTGTGAACTACTTTGAAAGGATTTCATTGCTCTATAGATTCTTAGATTCATAAATCGAAAAAGTGTTCCAAGACCCACAGCTGTCCACGTTCTTGTGGGTTAAAAATACACGCAATATTTTCGGCTTATCAGGAACGTTCTACCTAGTGATACCTACTGGCTTGTCTGAAATTCACCCATGAATGTATGTGTGTTCAAGCAGCAGGAGATGTAATTCTATTGATATAAAACAGAATATTGATAATTCCTGGATTTCTTTTCCTTTTCCTTTTTCAGTTTCAGGAATTCTTTCGGGCAGTAAAATGTTCACTTAGAAGATCAACAGGAAATATTAAAACATACAAAAGAGAGTCCTGAGGTTATTAATGTCTAAAGCAAATGACACAAAGGGGACACCCATCCCAGAATCTTCTGGATGACAAAACATGGATCCCAAGCTAGTTTATGAGAACTGAGATGAATAAATTGTTCTCTTATGACTGTTAAGTCTTTTGAACATGACTATTCCAATCCAAATTATTCTGACATGCACACTTCGGCTATTGCTTGTCCCCACGCCCATCTCCTTTGAGCGCTGGCTGGTGCACCTGCCTTCACTACTTCTCACGGAAGCTGAACTAGAACTAAGGTAGTTTATGGTCCTTTTTCAGAATTCATCAAGAGCAGCACATATTTTTTTTTTTAACTCTTAGATGGGAAAGGCCAAGTAAAGCTATAGAAAGCAGACAGTTTTCAATTATTTCGGGTAATAAGATCTGCCTAACACTTGTTATCTTCACAGTGATTCTACTACTCCCTATCAGATCACATTTTATATACTAACATTTAAACAAAGTTAAATCAAACCCCTTGTGTCTTTACCTCTATAGCAGTTATTCAAATTACCCTTCTCACTTGACTACTGAAAAGGCAAACATGTCAGTGCTGAGGACAGAGAGACACAATAAAGAGGAAGAGGGAAATCTGGTAACGAAGCAATGTAGTCATGAGCTTCCATCTGTCAGAAGGATCAGCAAAGTTCCTGTGCTATGCCAGCACCAGGGAGCAGTGGAAGAAATAAATGTCTTCTCCCTGAATGTAAAGAAAGAATTATAGAACTGGAAGAAGTTTATGGCAGATTAACAAATATCACTAAAAGACATTGAACTCTCATGAGAGAAAAGCAGTGCTGATGCAAAGGAGCTGTGAGAGCTTCTGTCTAGATAGTTAAGATAGTTAAGAAAGAAGAACAAAGGGTACAAGCAAGTACTCTGGATTTATATTTAATGTTTAGTCTGAAAAGGTTTCAGATATCACAGACAAGTATCCTGCTAGCATACATGTGTATGACAGCCTTTTAAAATGTAAAAGCCTTTTAAAATGTAAATCAATTATGTATCACTTATGGAACATCTCAAGCCTAGGGAATGCTATTCATACCATTGATGATTTCAGCTAATGGTAGGAATGAAACCACGCGCTTCAGGGAGCCATATGAGGCCAGCACATAGACATTAGAGAGGAGAAAGAAGAAGTGGCATAATTAAAACCTCATGTGCACATTCTGGATAACCAGAAACCAAGCCTCAGTACATCTGAAAATATCAAACCTTCCATCATGGAATCATATGACAATACAGTTGTGAGAAACCTCAGAAGGTGCAATTTCCTGCCCAAAACAGTGTCAGGGAAACTGTGAGACAGACCTGTTGGTTTAGAGGTTTATCCAGCTCAGTCTTGAGAATGTCCAAGGAAGGGGAATGCATGGCTTCTTCGGGCAATCATCCTGACTATGTGAGACTAGCAGAGAAAGGACTGTTGAAGCACTAAATGAGATTAAATTGTTGTCCTAAACTGAAGATGTATCTGGCACCCCTTAGCCTCAAAGGATGTATAGCCCTTGACTGGGATACTTTACAAGGTCTGAAAATTGATATTCACTTTCAGGTGAACCACAGTAGTCTTGAGTTTTCAGGTGCCAGTACAATGAAAACACTATCTGAGATTATCACAAATTCTCTCTCAGAACAGTCCTCTGATTTGGAATGTTCACTTCCCATAATGTCAGTATTTCCTGGGGGAAAAAAGTCATCTTTTCCTGAGGAAAACTAAAAATGCCTTTAGGAAATATTTTCTCTTAATACTCAATATGACTTCATGAATTTGTTTTTTTCATGAAAAATTGGAATAAAAACAAGGCCAATGTTTTCAGCACTACAGTCCTGTGTCTGAATCTGCCCATGGATCTGTCAGGATGTGGAAGTCTGGAGTTAAGTTTCGATAGAAAGTCATCTGAATTGTGCATTATTGTTCTAACCTGACACAAAAACCTGTGTTTCATTTTAAAATCCTGGATGTGCTTTCTTTCCAGCTATTGACACAGTATATGAGGAAAATGAGTAAATGAATATTTATCTGGCTCAAATCCCATAAAAATTAATATCTGTCTATATTGATTTTTTTTCAAGAGTTGAAACCAGACTTTCAAAATCACCTGTGAGTAGCCTGATGACTGGGCTAAAGGATAGTTTCTGAGTGATTGCTTTGGGTGCTACAGCATGTACAGAGGAACTCCTCTTTCAAAAAGCATATCTGGATAGTTTGGCTATTACGCTGTGAAAATAAGTATAAAGTATAAAAATAGTTAAAATTATCATAATCATCAACATAATTAATATCTCTACTCTGATCTAACATAAACCTATCTTGAATAACTTAACAAAGAACGATAAAAAGAAAAAAGAAAAATAAATGAATGTGTGATTATGAGATAATCTTGCTATTTCTGAGCATATATTTCGGTATAGCAGTGCTTTTATTACTCTTTAGCGGCAGAAAAGTTGACTTTCATCTGAAATTATTATTCATTCTGACAAATAAATTGAACTGGATGGAAGACAAGTGCTAGAAAAACTAGACTGAAAATATACATCATATTTGTATTGCAATCAAATAGACATAATGGCAGAGATGGGAAATACAGGAGAGATTATTTAAATAAATTCTATCTTAGGCAGCAGAAGACTTTCCCAAAACAACATATGTCATTCGATTATCTCTCTCTGTCATCATAGATCATGAGCAAAACTCTCACTTGCCAAAGACCTGCCATTCACATTGGCTTCAGTAGGGTTATTGAATACAGAATTTAGCACTGATGAAAAATCTCCCCACTCATTTGCAGCTGAATCAATATAACTGGAGATGTTAGCTCCAGACAGGCACCTGGGTTTGGAAATATAGCCTGTATTACATGTATTTGATCTGCACAGACAGCGTATCAGCTGACTACCTTGGTGGGGGAAAATGCTGTTTCAGGATATGGATATCTCTTCAAATGAATTAGACAAAGGCTCATTTTTGTCACATAATTAGACAAGATCTCATGCTATGATATTATGAAAGAAGAGTGGAAATATTGAAAAAGAAATACGTGAACTGGATATTTGCAGATTATTTTTGACAGCAATGTGAACAAAAGCACTGGTAAGTACAGTGTCAGGAAGAATTAGTCTACATGATTCTGGACTCTACACAGCTACAGAGAAATATTATTACTGTGAGAATAATACTGAAAAAATAAATGTGGAAAAATACAGTTGTAGGGGGAAAATATACATGCCAGGTGGAGAAAGCTTCGCCTACAGAACTGAGTGTTAGAATATGCTAATAATAAAATCGTTAATGACTAAGTGAGCACAGTGTAGAAACTGCAGTTACCTTATTTAGATGAAGTGACTGTGTAAAGTATGTTAACAGAATGCAGAAAGAGGTATTGAACACTAAAAATGAAAAACCAAACTCTGATTGCAGGGGCTTTCTAATTAACACAGAAACACAATACACTTCTACTGAGATATTTAGGAAAAATAAATTCACCTTCATCATGACTGTGTGGAACCATTGACACTAAAGCCTCGTACTATTTTGGTGGGTTTTTTTCCTTATGAGTGAAATAGGAATTTATTTTCTATGCTGTGTTCTGGAACACATATCCAAATTTCTCAAGTTTACTGCACTCTGATTGAGATCTACAAGGTCTTTGGGGCTATATAAAAAAACATCCTTAGGAACAGCAAAAACATTCTCAAGCTGGAATAAACTTCTGAAACTGTATTTAGAGTTGATGGAAATTATTTTCTCCCCCTAAACTGTTTGAATTTATATTAAATTTTGCCTACTAAATTTCAGTGCATGTTATAATTTCTGACCAGTTTCAGGTCAGTTTCTGGTTAGTTTCTGGTCCATCTCCCTGTTCCCTCTATCCCTCCACCTTTGAGGCTGAAAAACACAAATAACTGACTATAACTAGTAGATATAGTAGTAGTATTGACAGTAGTCAAGCAGTGAAGACAGAAATCTGAAACCAGTGGGAAACATGACACAAAGAGCAAAAGGGAACAAAATTTCTCCAAAATCATAACATAGCAGATCAGCCCAAGGAAAGGGAATAAAATGAATCCCATATTTATCTATTAAAATAATTTTTTAAAAATCTGCTTAAATAATTAGTACTACCAGGACACCAGTGTCCAAAAGAAACCACTTATATGCTTCAAAACTGTATTCTATTGATCTTAAAGTCTATCTGTGCTGCAAAGAAATTTGTATATGATTAGTGACTGAAAGCACATCCAATCTGATATTGTCCAAAGGAGATAAAAGGTCTCGCTGCCTCTTGGTCACTCTCAGGAAAAGTGTTACCATGAACCAAGTTCAGAGCAGCTGCTGTCCTTTTTCGCCCCTACAGCTGCTCAGCAATGCCTCACTGCCAGTTCCTTCAGGGCAGAGGAAAGGAAAAGAGGAGTTCTGGCTATCTACTGCTTGCTAAACTAGCAGCATATGGAAACACTATCCAAGCAGGAATTCAGCCCCTATACCCTGATCTGAGGAAAAAAGGCTGAAGAATAGAAATAACCGTCTTCATCTTGTGACCTTTCTGAAGTTAACCCTGCCAGAAAACTGGCTGGGAAGAGTAATTTCATTTTGTGAAAGATTGTGATACGGCCCATTTTTATTTATTATTGCTTAGAAACTAAACAGTTTGAAATTTGTGAAAGGAAATTGTGCCAGCACAGAATGTGCTGGGGCTACTCACTCTGACAGTCCTGGTTCAGGCTACCTTTCCCTGAGGACACACGCCCCAGAACCCTGCTGCAACTGAACTAGGAGGGACTTCAGGCAAAACCAGAAACCTTGTAACCTCAGGAAGGTCTAGGCCATTGCTGTACTTTTCATTGGCATCAGGGTGAGAGCCAGAAATCACCATAAATCTGCCCCAAATGCAAGGTGCAGTCTTCTATTATTATTGACAAAAACACATTCAGAACATGCAGGTGTAGAAGAATGAATTCTAACTGTGGTTTATTCAAGTGAGAAGCTAAGAAAAGGAATGAGCCTCACCTGACAGATGGCAGTCTGAACACTTAATATTTGAATACACTGTGGAGAAGGCAACCGGAATTTGAGTACAATGATAACTAATTTAAAAATGGATCTAGTTCAATTAGTAACTTTCAGACAGTAACTGTATTTTTTCACGCTTTAGCAATGAATTTTCTTCCTTTCCCAGCTCATTTGATATTTTCCAGGCATACACTTCTGAAGAGATTAAAACTTTAGATTTGTGATATAATAATAATCACCATAGTTCTTACATGAATTTGCATGAAGTATTATTATAAAATATCATACCTGAATTTACGTTATGATGGAAAACAGATTATGGAGAATACCTATATTTATCTTCAAGTACATTTCCCGTGCTGCAGAATTACTCATAAATATATGGAGCAGGGTACTGGTTTTGTATACCATTAAAATTCTTCTATATATAGTAGGAGGAAACAAATAAATTAATAGAAGTATGTTTCATGTCTCGCCTAATTACAATCAACGTTCTTTCAGGACTGACAGCTGTCAGAATCATAGAGTCATAGCACTGTAATCCAGCTAGAAAATCTTGAAGAGGACCAGCACATGCTGGGGTCATTCCTGATGCTCTAAATTGGCCAGAGAAGGTCAGCACAGAGTAGCCTGAAGCACCCATTTCAGGCCAAGAACCCAGGCAAACACAGTGTGCATCTAAATGCTGTAAACCCCCAAGGCAAGAGCCCACACCAAAACTGTGGCTTAATATGAGGGAATGAAGCCCTGTGGTGAGACAGAGAGATGTTGAAAGAGTCTCTCAGAGGAAGAAGTGCAAGCCTCATTGCTTGAATAATTTAAATCCTAAATGAATAATACAAATGCAAATATACTAAAGGGAACGATCCACTGCAGGGCATTGAGTAGATGGATAGACTGATGTTTTCTGTAATTCTCTTTTCATACCTGTACCTGCTAATTCCAAAATGATCCTAAGTCATGAGGTTCTGAATCCCTAGGCATTCTAATATAGTACATAATAACAGCAATGGATACTGTAGAATAACTAACAACTTCTTGTGAATCCTTACAGAAAAAGTTAAGTTGCTTGCTGTCATACTGTTTTCCCATGTGATGTTACCTTTAACAGACTAGGAAATTTAGCTCTCAGAAGTTCTGCTCTTACGGATTTTGCATTTACAATTCATATTCTTGTTATCAAATTCCTGTCTCTCAGAGTGAATTACACGTAAAATATACATTGAATGAAATCAAAAATATAAGGTTTTTTTATTACTGATTAAACTAGCTGTAAAATTAAACAGAAATTTTTAATCACTTTTTAGACTGTAATTTTGTACAGACGCTTCTCTTGTCATCCTAAAAACCTGATAGTCTTTCTCCCATGTAGGTATCTGAAGTCCTGAATACTAATAAGATCCATAAACAGACGCAATGATGACGTATGCCTTAAGGCCAAATGCAGTAATTGCCTCTGTGCAATCTCATTGACATCGGGGTCTTGTCAGGAATAGGAGCCTTTTATTTTTTAGATAGAAAAAGTGAAACACAAAATAACCATAATCAGACCTAATTCAAGGTGGATTTTGTAGCACCAAAAACAAAGCATTCCCATTTTTCTGTGTAGGTAGCTATGTAGATCATGTGGCTTTAGGATTAAGAATGACCTGGTGTCCTGGGGCATCGGCACAGCGCAAGCAAAGACAAAGTATTGCTTGAAGGAGTCAGCTCTGGTAGCCCCAATTGCCACCACAGTCACCCAGTGCCTTTCTCAGTAGCATCAACAGAGATTTGCTATTTGGATGTTCAGGATGTTCAAGCAGCTGATTTCTATCTTCTCCGACAGAAGTAATTTGGCAGTCTGTTGTCCCAGGCAACTGCATACTTTTCCCGTGCCTAAAGCACAGACAATCATAATCTAAATGATGATCATTATTATTGTGAAGGATTAAAACAAAATCTAGAACTATAACTTGAAATTCTGGAAAGACATTAAAGAGTAAGGAGATGAGAAAGCAAGACTGATAAAAATTAAAGGTGATGATGAGTGACATCAACCTGTCAGGGAGTCACAAAGGCCATCTTAGCACAAAATGGGATTCAAAATAAAGTTTCAATATTTCTCTTGACAGCTCTGAAGACAATTCCAGCCTTATTTAAAATTGTGAGCATACGTAACATAGATGGATGAATAAATTACAGGGGCACGCAGGATATACGTGGTAAAAGCAACACAAATATCCTATGCTAGCTGGAACAATGGCAGGGCAGAGAAAGAAAGAAGAAAAAAACCCAAGAGCTATCAAGAATTACCTGTATTTTGCTCCAGTACAAAAAGTGTTCACTCAAATAGGAATGCACATATAAACTTCTGTGTACAGGAGGGCAAATGTAGGACTTTGAAAAGTCAAATACAATAAGAGTGCTGGACTAAATCTGTGTCCTTTTTTTTTTTTTCCCCACCAAAAATATGATGGGAAATACAATTAGAGCCATTTCCCCAGAGCCCTCTTTTCCTGACAATGCCAGATTTAATGCTAACTGCCAAGATGTTGAAACAGATCAGTAACACATCTTTAGGAATATACTCCTCTAAATTCTCTTAAAGAACTTGAGAAGGAAGTAGTTAAAGGTGAAACCCTTGTAACCGCTATATTAAAATCAGCTGCTCACCTTGAGGCCAGGAAATGCCATATATAGTTCTGCTGAGGAGCAGCAGCGCTCACTGGGGAGCTATCCTTGGGCTGTGGCGAGGGTGGTGCCACAAGGCCCAACGCCACAAGGGGGAAGAGGACACGGGATCAGCCACTCCGGATGGATTTGAGCTCTGGAGACACCCTCCCTCGGTATTTTGGTCTCTTGAAAAGTTAGCAACTGTGCAACGTTAGAGATAAAATATATATCTCCATGGCATTCTCCATTGCTTTAATTACACTGGAGACACATATTTACAATGAATTCAAACTTTCCCACTTGCATGCATATTTTCCCAATCAATTGCAAATTCTTCCACATTACTTTCTCTGTGCTTATTGTTAGCTGTCCAATTTTAATATATTTTCCTCTCACTTCTCTCACTATTGACTTGCTACAGAAAATTATCAAGCAATATGCATGATGAGTATTAAGCACTCCAAGAGCAATAGATCATCTACAAGACTGCAGGAGTGTAAATCACCACAATGAAAGATTTCCTGATGTCACCTATTGCTCCTGTAGTTATTACAACCCATCATTCTTGTGAATTCGTTCCCTGCTAAAAACCACATCTCAGATATTGTCTTTCAGCAGCAGTTATCTTGCTTTGACTGGGGTTGTCTTGATCAGTTCTAAACCAACCAACCAAGGTGGATAAAAACAGAAAAAAAAAAGAGGACTCTAATATATATTCACATAATCAACATCAAAGTTCAAACTACCATAGGGAGACAGAACAAAAAGGGTTCTCCAGAGTCATGGAGTTCCGGTGCCCTCAGTTTTCAGGCAAGCCTAGTGTGCCTCTCAAATTTAACATGAAAAGATGGGGCTTCAGTGAAATTTGAATTCTTAAAAGTATTTTTATATTTTAATTTTTGCTTGTTTTCTTTCCAGACAGGTACCTAAAGCACTGGACTCTGGACTCTACTGGCCTGTAGTTGATCTAGTTTGCTACTAACTGTTGAATACTAGAAGCAAACACCGATTGTTCAGTAAAGGTCACAGTTTTATTGTGATTATTTGTATTGCTGTTATAGAAGTACCAAAGTGATATTTTTAATGTAAGAATGAGAATGACGTCACTGCTGGCCATTATGACTTGACTAGATGCAAGGTGTTTTAGAAGGTGTTAGAATACATATGGTCCTCTTCACTCTTTCTACTACTGTCTTTGGGAACTTGAGTCCATTTTCAGAGAAACGTATGTTCTTCACTAAGACAAAGAGCAATAAGAGAAAAATTCAACTTGAAGACTCATCCACTGTCCAAAGGAAATGCATTTAAAAATATTTTAAGAAATTTCTTTTCTCTAGTGTTTATCAGCATAAAAGAAAATGACTTCTCCAAATATTACTACAAAAAAATACATGGCTGTTTTTCCTTTGATTCATACCTGTGAATATAGAGATTTAAATATTCGCTTCTGTAAATAAGCAACACTCACTTCCTAAGATTGATTATGTATCTGATTACACGTCACTTAATGTAGCTGAGGCTTTGTAATTAGCATACAGTCATTAGTACATGAAGCCATCTAAATACAGTTTATGTATATATAAATTATATTTTCAGACATCATTCGCAGTTGTGTAAATCCAGGATGGTTCCACTGAGATTAAATTAAATTAGTCCAGAAATGCACCTTCATACTCAATAGACTGTGCCCCACCTCTGATGATACACGGTAACAGTGAAACAAAGGCCACACCTGAGAAAAGCTCACGGGAATAAGGAAACGCCTGTTTGTGCCGTGGAAGAACAGGTGGGAAGCGGTGGTTTGCCGGCTCGATATCCTGTGCTTGTGATTACAAAGAGCGGTGCTCAGGATCCTCTCTTTCTTTGCCCTATGAGTTTATTAAGAAGCCGCCGGCGCTTTGCACTACCCTAGAGATGCCTTTCCAGCATCGCATGGCTGCCCCCAGCTCCCTCCCCGTGTCACCGAGCCGAGCCGTGCTGAACGCACACCGTTCTGCCTGCTGGGTAGTGCAGGAAGCCTTA